>QVTG01000036.1:27529-92846 GCA_013305925.1 Geotrichum reessii
TAGATAGAAAATCTGTTTATTGTCCTTACATCACATAGTTACATAATTAAAATAATAATAATAACAAAGATATACAAAGAAGACATGGAATTCAAAAAACATTTGTCTCTATGAGACTTTAAAATTAGCGTTCTCAGCGCGCTTTAGGTGTTTCAGGCATTCGATGGCGCCGAATTCTCCATGAAATAATACATGTGATAAGGGAAACCTGCGATACATAACACCTGCTGGAATCATAACAGAGATTGACACACAGTAAAACCTTAACAAGCTGTTATTTTTTTGTTATTTTTCTATTTTATTTTTATTATTTTTACTTTTCAATTTTGTCTATGAATACTACATAAATTTCCGTATTTTGAAGAAAGAAAACCAAGATTTGGCACTTGATAATTCTATAGTTACATTCCTCTCTCTTTCTTTAGTTTTTTTTGTTTTATTTTTTTTCTTTCTTCATCTTCTGTTATCTTATATTATCTTGGTAAGTGTCACGTCTGGGTTGGTTATTAGTATTGCAGTAAACTAACCTCAGTCTGTTGCCTTACAAAAATGTAAGAAATCGACCTGACTCTCACGACTCAGATTTCTTCTTATTTTCTATTCTTATTCTTATTCTTGTTTTATTATTCGATATAGTATCATCGACTTTAATTCAAAGCCGCAACACTTATCATTATACTTTTCGACTTTGCTCTTGTAACCTGAACGCCATTGAATGCCTGAAACACCTAGAGCGCGCTGAGAACGCTATTTTTAAAAAGTCTCATAGAGATAAATGTTTTTGAATTTCATGTCTTCTTTGTAGATAGAAAATCTGTTTTTTAGATAAATAGTGTCTTCTTTGCATATCTTTGTTATTATTATTTTAATTATGTAACTATGTGATGTAAGGACAATAAACAGTTTTTCTAGACAAATTTTCTATATCTATCTATTTTATTTTAGTTTATTTATTTATTAGCGCTTCCTCATCGTTAATAGTTTTTATTCGAACCCGAACTCTTGCATAAAAAAATTATGTTAAAGATCGTTTTGTATAACACGTCTGGAAAAACATAAAAAAAGCTACTCAAATAATTTGTAATTCTTCAACGTCTTGGGACGACGTTAAAAGTATTCGATCCTTCAAAAAGACAGATTCATACTTTGGTAGACTCATGAAATGGTATTTAGGCTTTCAAGCCTCTCTCAGTTTATTAAAAGTGTCTCTCCTTGGTAAACCTAACTTTTTGAATGCAAAGATGAGGGTGGTTTCGCGATTGACCATGGTCAGAAAAAAAAATGGTATTTCAACAAAAAATGGCTGTATCATGGTATTTAATACCTGATTTTCCAAATAAGGCAATAACGAATAATCATGGACATCCGTTCATAACAAAGAATGATGAAAAAGTTGGTTGACCCGACCTTTGGTGAAAAATATGTGGTCACTCATACTTGGGTGGCTGGTGATAATAAAAACTTTCTGTGACGCACGTGACTCGTTAATCTAATCTAGCGAGGTATTCTTTTAAATAAAACAAATTTGGGAGAAAAAAGTGTAAGGCAACAGACTGAGGTTAGTATACTGTAATACCAAGAATAGTCCCAGAAGTAGCCCTTACCAAGGTAATAACAAATAACAGAAAATAAAGAAAGAAAAAATAAAATAAAATAAAAAATAAAATAAAAAATAAAATAAAACAGATATAACCGACGAGAGAGAGGAAGGTAACTGTAGAATAGTCAAGTGCAAAAACCCTGGTTTTCTTTATTTAAAATACGGAAACTTATGTAGTATTTATAGACAAAATTGAAAAGTAAAAATAATAAAAATAAAATAGAAAAATAACAAAACAAATTAAAATAGAAAATAATAAAAGAAAAGAATAACAACTCAAAAATAAAGAGGCTAGTCATGGTGGATCCGACGGTCCGGCATAGGAGTCAGAGAACTAATTGATACTTGTGAAACAGGGTTACATATGCCCGTGGATTAGGTATAATTCCTAACGGGTCTTATCGCTTACAAAAGGAACTGGTCCGATATAGTGTAACGGCTAGCACGGTTCGCTTTCACCGAGCAGTTCGGGGTTCGATTCCCCGTATCGGAGTTTTTTTAAAAAATGAAAAAACGCGGCACCGACCTCGAGGCCGCAACAAAAGAAGTCCAACGGCCAAGAGAGGCGTTTGAAAAAAAATAATGCCGGTGCAATTAAAAAGCCAGTTAAAAAATACGCTGAAAAATCTATTTTCGAAGAACCAGAACCCCCTGAAAAGGAAGCAAAGAAAGCCGAGCTCGGTGGGAAAAGAGAGGAGCAAGATGAGTCAATGGAGATATCTGAAGAGAATGAAAAGACTTCTTAGGAACTCGCAGACATCGTCTCGGATAAAGATGAAGTTCAACTAGGTAAAAGAACATTTGAGTTCGTGCACCCGGTACTAAAACTACGAAGGAACAAAACAAAGCGGCGTCGAAATGGTGCTTTCAAAGGAAGTTCGCGACATATTAAGTCAGCTGCAAGTCAAAGTCAATCAACTTGAAAAAAAAGTCAAGATTTACGACGAACAAGCCCAAGTGCTAGAGAAGCGCATCCACAAACTGGAAGGTGAAAGATCTGAAATCTTCAAGAAGGTGGAAGGACTTGATGAAACCGTGGAAGATGAGTCCTGGAAATTTGGTGAACAAACTCGCCTAGCAGTCTCAAAGACTTACAAAGCTCAAGAGGTGTTGAAAGTTCAAATGTGTCACCAAGTTCAGATGGTATACCATTGGAAATTATCACCTACTTCATATCACTTTAATACAAAATGAGGCCTTAGTTTTAACTTCATATCGTATTTAGAAGATAAGCGTCATCTTGATTAAACTTTCAATGTAACAACTGGTAGAATAACTGGAAATTCTAAATCTATAAGTATCTCTTTATTTCTTCATCTTTTATAACTATTTAATTTTAATTCTATAACGCACATATCATTAATTTTATTACTTACTTTTCTGATTTACTTTGTACATCCATCTTATCGTCGCCAAATCTCCACAGGTTATGAGCCCCGTGAGTTTCCTCTGCAAGTCGTTGGTAACTGTAAATGCTGTGGAAAGCCTGGACATCCAGCAGCCAGGTGCGTTTGAACTGCTGAGGAATACCCATGATATTCAAGCCACTTTGACCCACGAACCGAAAACCGATTCTAATCTAAATCGTGTGGACGTTTGGTAGTTGGATACTGATGCAGCTGGCCATATGGCTGCAGATAGTATCTTTGATGGATAATGGCAAGTCTCACAATAGTGCCGTTTTTGTGGTGTTGGTGGCAAAAACTTTGCCTAGTATATTGGCCACACCACCGAGCTTCCTGATACCACAACTAAAGTCATCACCATGCATCGTGTACTACATACTTTTCATATTGGCGTGAATTCTTTTTCACCAGTAGTGCACCGGATGTTTCTTTATTTTCTCTTTATTTTCTCTTTACAAAAGCAAGCTCTATGCCGCTTGGTCCGGTATTGAATGCTTGTTAGCTGCACTCAATAGCAGCAACTTGTAAGAGCCATTCTCGAGCCAATTAGGCCTACGGATTCCCATGCTGTTGTGCCGGTCTCGATGCCAGTTTTTAGTTGCTGTGCCTACCTCTGTGTGATAAAAAGATAATAAACAAATTTTCTATTTATCAATTTCTTCTTTGTAGATATATGTTATTATTATTTCAATTATTTTTAACTAATTATGTGATGTGAGAACAACAAATAAAATTTCCATCTATCCATTTATCAACATTTCATGGGTTAAACCAACACTGAAATATACTAGTTCTGTATAATATCACAAGTTGACAAGCCAACAAATAGTTTAATTTCTGGAAAGCAGAAAATGAAAAAAAAAAAAAAAAAATACTGTTTTAACGCTTGAAACTTGACAACAAGGCTGATTTCAATAGTCTCACACTAGCCAGAAATTTTGAGTTCGATTAAAATCTTGGTATATTTTTGTTGATAATATACTATCATGTAGCCATTCGTATAAGGACAATGAACAAATAATTTATTCATAAAAAGACAGTCCTCATAATAATTGCTTAAATTTGCATGACTTGGAACTATCAATGTCTCTATGTGATTTACTGCTGCTACTAGTTTTGGATCTGCGAGAATGGCTACTACTAGTCCGATGGCTGTGCCGACTATGATGAGTTTTGTGAACTTTGTAAACGTCTAAGTCGGACCGTTTATCCTCGATATCATTGCTACTTTTGTGCTGGTGATTCCTCCCGTTGTAAGTTCTATCGCTGTGACTAATTTTCTTGCGAGACTTGGAGCGCTCGCGCTCATATTTCTCGGTGGCAGCTACACCGCGCAGCATCTCAGCTAGAGGGTCAAGAGCTACCTTGGAGCGTGAATCAGATGTGCATCCCTGTTGGCTGTGAGGTAGAAAACCTTGTCTCTGGCTTCCAGACGTTACTATGTCCTTAAAGTTGCCGTGACTTTTACTATTCTTGTTCTTGTTTTCTTGGTTCACAGAAATAGATTGCCGACCAAGAAGAAGTTCCATCACACTTCCCGACTGCCCATAGTCTGGACCAAAATTCATCTCACTCTCCCCATTAATACTGTCATAGTTGTTCTCAGCCGCAACTTTTTGATTAAAATCTTTGGTACGGCCTGCGCCTTTCTCATGAATATGTTTAAGTTCTTCAAGTTCAAAAAAGCCAAGTTCATTCACCTCCGAATTGCTATCATTTACTGACTGTGTCTTCTTTGCCGCATGGCTATTTCTTCTTTTGGTAGAATCACGAAGTGCAGCTAGTTTTGCCTGTTTTGCGGCTACCCGATTTGCTTCAGCGCGCTCGGCACTTGCAGCCTCGTCCCGCCGTACACGCTCTATATTGCGGGCATTGTAAACATGGTAAGACTTGTGTTTGAGAAGATTAATTGGCATCTCAAAGTAATAAATACCTTGATTCAGAAAAAAAAACCCTGGACAAAGAAAGCTTAAAAGGAGGTGTAAAAATAATTTATTACTATGTTTTATGGGGTCAAGACAAATTAAAAGCCGGTGCCATGACACTCGGGGCCCAAAAAAAAAAAAAAAAATAGAAAATAAAATGAAAAACTACAGTCACATGATAAATTTGGGATATGGGTTACCTTTTAATGAGCTTTTTCTCAACAGCTGATTTTGTCTAAAGAAGAGATTATAAATACGCGTATTATTTCTGTGAGAACACAAGTTCGCACCGATATATGAATGATTAGTTCTATATCAATGATGTATATACTACGTATATGGAACACAAAAAAAATATTATTGTACATGTATTTTAACAAATACTTACATTTAAAAAATGATAACAATAATTAGCAAAAAAAAAAAAAAAATAAGATCATAATCATTTGTTCTTATCAAGAAAGGGTTTGTCAACAGATTTTAGTAATTTTAGCATTTGTTGGCGGCAAAACTTCCTTAAACTAATTAAGAGAGGTAAAAAACATTTCTACATAACACCAAATTGATATCACTGATTATGAATAGCATAGATAGCCAACTTCTATGTCTAACCGTATTAAATTCACATTATCAATATACTAATGCATCCGGCAAATTATTCTGCTACAGGTAACTGACCATCATCAACGGGTGTAAGAAAACCGCGCTTTTTTTTTTTTTTTGTTCAAGTGATACAGCTAGTAATAAGTCTTTCAAAGTGCTTTGCTTGAATTATAATGTTACATTATTTGTTAAACGTATCAACAAATAATAATCAAACCAATTAAAAGAAATAGCTCTTTCCACAAATGATAACAACCAGTATAGATTGAGTTTTATTAGCATAGGCATCATCAGCAGCATTATTTACTGTAAAAGTAAATATTTTGCAAGATTAACTAGCAGTACTCACTACCATGAATGCGAAAGGCAAATGCCTTCTATGGACTGGATTTCAAGACCATCTAGAGATGAGTCGTCACAAATATCCCAGTAGGGAGCATCATTAGAAGCAGATATTGTATCATCAGCATCAATCCAACGTGGCCGGGAAGACTCTCGTGATGATATGTTTGACGGTGGATTCATGACGGAGGATGCAAGAGAATCAATCGACGACGGGTGAAAAAGCGTGTGTTTCACGGAAATAGGCGCTTCTTCGCGACCACGTTCTCGCTGCATACGACGGTTATATAGTCTTTGCCAGTGCTCCTCTTCGCCCGACATAACACTACTAGATGTTCGCTGTAGGTCTAGTGGTGGCGGCGTGCTGATTACTGAGTTGAGATCAGGACCAAAACAAGGAGATGGAGATCCTGTACTACTGTAATACCCGTTTGTTATTGCCCGCTCCAGCATCCGCCGGTGCGACGGTTGAGCTTTGGTAAATTCAAAATCGGTTGGTACTGGTGACTTGCAAAAGTAGGCAACGAGATCATCAGTGGCAGCTTGGCTATTTGAATGTTGTTTTGAAACATTTAAGCTTTGCATACCAGCTGCAGAGCTTTTGTTTTCTGTTGTTTCTTCTACAAGAAGTTCAAGTAGTCTTACAATATGAAGATCCTCGGGGTTGAAATCGCGACAAAAATCATCAAACCCATATTTGGGACTTGTAGTCTCGCTTTTTAAAAGCCGAGTCAGGGCAGAGTTATTACTGGTATGACTACTATTGCTGCGGACAGATGAGCTAGCGCTACTAGTACTGGTAGTGCGAGACGAAGACGCAGGTGATGCGGTACGTGTAGAGTGCTCACCGAGGTGGGATGACAGGAAAGATGCTGGACACACCACGTCGTAACCTTTGTCATTTTCATTTGGCTGATAATCGCTTTGCTGACTAGATATATTTTTACCTTTGGCCCGTTTGGTAATTAAACCACGGATAACCTGCAGCTTTTGCAAAAGTAAGTGCTCCGCAGGTGATATTGTGACAGTAATAGTGTCGCGCGCTGAAGACGGTGATTGTAGCAATTCCATGGTAAATAATAATATATAATACTAATAATGGCAAAAAGTTAATGAGATATGTTATAGGTTAATATATATACGAGTATTTTGAAAGAGAGAAAACCTTTTGGTATAAAAAATGAAAAAAAAAAAAAAAACACTTCGTTTTATTCAAATATTTTTCAGGGCTGTTTGCTGAGTCAGTCAATGCAAGATAAGAAGATAAGAAAAAGATATATCTTATATAAACACTTGCACTAACCCAAATGAAGGCTAAACCTGTGAAATGATCTGCTCTGATTGGCTACAATCCTCTTTCCCTTCATTTTAAGCTTAAAACATATGCATGATACTTATGATTGTATCACGTGTAAATGTTTGATAGCTGTTATTATGTATTCACAAAAATTAAATAAAACTAGAAAAAATTATGTGAGAGACACCTCTACTCGCTTTGTTCAATATATATATAGAAAACACTGTTTAGTCTACTTTGATTTCGCTGTAAATGCGGCGAGTGAAAAAAAAGCAACTTAGGAAACCCACTGATCCCGTCAAAATGAACATTACAAGAGAAATAAGCAGACTATATCCAATATAAATTGCATAAGATGTGAAACTCTGCAGATGCAACGACCGGTAAAGATAAACCAGAGCGTAAAGAAAAATGTAAAAACTCGAGGCCCCAGCAGCTACAAAAGATCGCCACTGCCAGTGATAGTTCTCGCTCTTGAGCAAAAAGTAAGTGTATAAAATCGTTACTGCACTTGTTGTCAGCAGCATTAGTCCGTAGTAAACAAACAAAAAGCCAAACATATAGTACAGTTTGTTGAGCCAGATTGAATTGTAAATGTAGTACAATTCAACAGAAATAGCACCAAAAGGCAAAATACCTACTAACAGCGTTGATGTCAGTTTGTTTAAAGACTTGGGCTGCTGAGGGATTTGACGTGGAATCTGATTAGTACGCACAGGAAACTTGAATGGCTCCTTTCTAAACGCAAGGAAACTGCCTACACAAGACAGCGGCACAGAAATAACAAACCAGATAAAAACAATCGCCAGCATGGTACCAAATGGTACGGCACCGGAAGAGTTGTTAAAAATCAGGAAAAAGTTAAGAAGCAAAAAAACGGCAAAAATGGTTCCAGGAACAAGTAGCGGAGTAACAACTGCTAAAAGTTTAAAAGACTCACCGCCAAAGGTTTTGTAGAAAGTAGCTGACGTGTAGCCTCCAATAGAACCCAAGAAAATATAAAGTATCAAAACCACAGTGGTAAGAGAACCACGGTTTGAAGGTGACAACAGACCAAGTAAAGCAAAACTCAGTGTTATACCAGACATAACAATAAGTTGTGTACCACTGCCCAAAAATACAGATAGAAGAAGCTTGTGATTTGGTGCTCTGAAAACATCACCATGAACAAGCTTCCAGCCACTATCTTCCTGAACATCTTCGCTAAGATCGATCTCATTGTACACAGAAATATCCTTGCGAACACCTCTGAGCAGGATAGTTACGACAAGACCGACAAGGAAAAACGCAATCGTAGCAGAATTAATCAGGGAAAACCAATGGATGCTTGGATTGAAAACATGAAGGTATTTGTCCCATCGTGTAGCCCAAATATTTGGAGACTCAATCCAGTAAACTGAATACGTGTATGTCACGTCAGCCTTATCCTTGGCACTAAGCAAAAACTTATCCTCACTTTCGCAGCTCTTGCCATTTTTAGCCACGGACTTGGGCGAGACAAGAACACCAACAACGCGGTACTTGCCACTAATACTCTTATGATATTCAATGGTAATATCATAGTGGTTGAACAAAAATAGATTGTCATCTTCAACTTCGCCAAGCGGAAAACCAACACTGTAGAACGGCTGACCTGTATTAGCATCTTGGTACTTGACACCGGAGGCAGGCAAGCCGTCAACAATCCAATTCATTTGAAAGTCGGCTTTGATCATACCATTGAGAAATGAATTTGTAAGAATCGTATTTTGAGTTTGGCAGAGTGTCTTGCAAGTTTCATTTTTGAGCATGAACAATTCGAACGGAGAGTTATAGATGCGGTCTCCAAAAAGAATTGAACCCAGAGACTCGCTCTGGCGCTTAGGGCCATCCTTGGGCCGGCAAAAGTTGAGCATCTTGTGGTAGTAGTCGTACGAAAAAATCTCACGGGTTGAACTTCGGTCAAGCTGATCGTCATTTAAACCAGGTGTGATACTGTTGACAAACAGTGGGACCTGCTGTTCGGGTTCATAATCAGTGGGTGCCACACCTGGCAAATAAAATGCATTGGCCAGGCCTAAGCATGTACTTAGCAATATTACCGGAGAAAGCATGACAGGAATGGTGACTGAGTTGATGGAGGAGTTTATGAAAAGAATTAAAAAAAAAAAAAAAAAAAGTAAATATAAGCTTTGTTAAGGGATTGACACTAGCCACGTAGTCGTATGGGTTAGGGCGGGCATTACCGGCGTTCGGGATACGTCTAAACGACTATGCAGAACTGGCATCACCGTATTCCATCACAATTAATGAAGATGACTTCATGATGATGTTATGTACTTTTACTTTTTTTTTTTTGGGCCCGCATCGGATCCAGCAAAAAGCACCGGCAGTAACACCCTAACCCTTTAACAAGCTCTTTTTCCTTGCCAGCGCACTTGTCAGCAGCTAACGCTTCAACCACAGAACCGATCGACAAACACGACTGATCCAGGTCTGAAACACCTCACGGCTTTTTTTTTTTTTTTTACACCACAATTGCCGAAATTTCATGACTTTCGACGTCCAAGCCAGCCCGCGTGAATGCAGGGGCATGCTATCCAGCGCTTTTGCACCGCATATTTCCGTCACTGCTTCTCAAGATGCCGAAGACCTCTGCAAAGCCATGGGATTTTCTGGCCTACACGACCTTTTACGCCCGTTTGGCGATCAGATATCTGGCAGAGTTACAGTGCGTGACTCACAAGCCTCTAGCAATTCTTTTGAAGATTTTTCTGTGCGCTTCACACCAGCGGCTCAGCCTGCCAGTCAAATGCCGAAGAAGGAGGTACTACTCAGTCCAGGATCGATTCATTCGTTTACCAACAGCAGCTACACACTTTACCAAAAGACACGCTTGGACGATAGTATTGCGCAGTTGCTTTTGTCTAAGTCTAACTCTTCGCGCCATGACAATGTCTACCAGGCGCTTTTTAAAAAGCTGATTTTCACGCTACCGGTATCGCCATATGAGACTTTTAGTCACCCAGTTGCCGGTATCATTGCAATTTCGTCAAATAATCATCAGCCTATAGAAACCCTTTCAATGCTTTACAGTCAGAGTAATGATGTACCGGAATTTGTCAATAAAGAGTACTTGCGCTATTACGTACTTGTACACGACGAACAAAGTGATCTGACGCAGTCGATTGCTCTGTTTGAAAAAATGAAGCGGCACTTTGGTCTGCAGTGTCATATGGTTCGAGTTAACCGGCCCAAGACTGATGAATCTGTTTTGGTCGACCACCGGCCGTCTCAGTGGGCTAAATATGAGGATTGTGACGAAATCGAAGTTGCTTCGGATGCGCCGGTACCACAACTGCACACTGAGGACTACGATTCATTGCGTAACATGGTTCGCGAGCTGGTTGTACAAAGTGTCATTCCATTTATGGAGCGATGCGTCAACACGTGGAATGATCAGATTGCATCGTCGCGTCGTAGTATCACGGGCCGCTTCTTTGGGGCGTCGCGTAAGTACTTCTCAAGCTCAACAAAGTCATCTGGCAATTACAACACAACCTCTCTTACTTATTCTGCTCTGTCACCCGAGGCTCAGCTACGAAAGTTGGCAGACTTTGCATTCATGTTGCGGGATTACAAATTTGCATATTCCATTTACGAACTTTTGAAGCGCGACTTCCAAACTGACAAAGCATGGGGTTATCTAGCTGGCGCACAGGAGATGTGTGCAGTGAGTTATCTTATGTCAGCTGATGGGCTTTCTCTGAGTGTCAAAACTCGCAACGAAATCATCGAGTCAACGCTGGAGCTGGCCACATACTCTTACATTTCGCGTAGCGGCATGCCTACGTACGCTTTACGATGCATTCTGATGTGCGCAGAGCTTATGTGCACCACTCACTCGCCGACTGCAGCTTCAGAAGGCTCAGCAAGATGGGTTCTTAAAGCATTAAATGAAAAGCTTGTCGGCCCATTGGGTAGCGCTATCCTTTTGGAGCGTGTCAGTAACTGCTACAGTTGCCATAGTGTAATCTCTCATACCAACTATGTTGAGTCTGAAGCCAAAGCGGCGTTAAGTGGTGAAAAAACTACAGTAGGCACAAAGAACGGACGTGACCGCAAGGCCGCATTTTGGATGCTGCTTGCAGCTCGTGAATGGGCCGCCTCTGGCGAAGATAGATTGCCAGAGGTAAGTGATTGCGTTGCGGTATCGCAAGAGACATATGGAGACATGGCGTGGGCCCAGTCGGGAACTGCATTACTGGGAAGACTAAACGATCTTGTTGAAAGCAAGCAAAAAGTATCACCTGCACTGTCAGAAAATGAAAAACAGAAGGAGCTTGCACCTGACAGGTTAGCAGAGGCACTGCCAATCACAGACACACGCGAAACAGCTCCAGAAAATACAAATTCAAGTAGCGAAGAAATTTTTCCGCCGTCTGCACTGACAAACCCAATGACAGAAGTCAAGCCAGTATTGCCAGACCACTCAGAGGTGTTAACCACGGCAACCACCATGCTGAGTCTCGACAACGCTGAAAACCTTTAATGGCACAAGCGCATAATGTAGCTAGACACTTAATACACTAATCAATTTTTTTTTTTTTATTCTCATTTTTAATATTTTTAATCAAATGTAATCCATTTATTAATATTATACTGAAAACCCGTCACTTTTTTTTTTTTTTTTCCGTCAATGCGTGCTCCGTAATTTAGCGCAGCATTTTCCGCAGGATCTGCTTACTACAATCGGCGGCCAGATCCAAACCAGCTTAGCTGAGTCAGCCATGAGTCACAATCAAACCCAGATGAAAAGGTCTTATCAGGATTAAATTTTGACATGAAATACAACGAAAGAGATATAAAAGCAGCAATCACCCTTAATGATCTGAAAGTGTGATTTGACATGAGCGATAAAACAAAAAAGAAAAAAATGATGTCAAACCTTTTGAAAAATACGTGTTATAAGTAAGTTTCCTCTCACGGCAAACGATGTTACTTAATATAAAAAGCCCGTAGAGATTTCTTGCTAACGGGCGGTGTGTCAAGATGTGGAACCATCGGCCACTTTGCTGATAGCTGTTCTCACGCAACCCGGTTATGTTATAATTGCAAGGAGCCAGGTAAGCAATTAATTTTATTTAATTTTTTTCTTTTTTTCTTCTTCAAGTTAACGGTTTTGACTGGTTATAGGCCACGAGTCTAGTTCATGTCCAAAGCCTAAATCCAGTATTGCCAAGCAGTGTTACAAGTGTAAGACGGTAGGCCACATCCAATCCGAGTGCCCAAACGCAATACCCCCAAATCATTCTCGTCGGCATTCTGTTAGTTTCAACACTGTTCAGTGTTTTAACTGCGGCCAGTCAGGCCATGTACTCAAGCAGTGCCCATACCCGCAGATTGTCACAGTCTGTCCGCCAATCTATCCAATTGACTTCCAGCTTGGCGTAACAATGATGAATACTTACTACATCCGTAGTTTACGATCCCCACAGTATGGTGGGTTCACTGGATCTTTCGATGTGAGCATGCCGGTTACCACAGATGTTCAAGGCATACAGACCGGGCACATGGGCCCAATATGTTATTTATGTAGCGTTCCAGGGCACAAAGTAAGATCGAGTAAACCATTCTCATAAATCTACTTCTGTTAAAAAAATAATTGGTTCAATAATCTCGCTTTGTCTAATTACTAACGCAATGCTTTTTATAGAACACAGAGTGCAATTTGAACTCCATGAGTTTCAAGAAAGCGCGTCGCTACTCGAGTCCACGAGAACACCATAAATACTATCAACACCCAGGCACCACAGCGTCTCCAAAATCTGTAACATCAGAAGGTGAGAGCACAGACGTCAAAGCCAAAACTAATTTGCGTTTTTTAAACTCATAACCCTGTGCGCACACCATGTGCGCCATCACAACAAAAAGAACAACCAATACAGTCTTTACACCAAACACTATAAAATTGATTTATGTCACTTGAATGATCCATTCTTTCTTTCTTTTTTTTTTTTGTGTAGTTGGTATAACTCCAAGAGCTTTTGAAAACCACAATTTTGAGTGTATATAGTATATTGTTATTTTTTTTTTATTTGTAATGTCTAGAAGAACTACAGCAGCCACGGCAGAACCCACGCCTGCTCCTCAGGCAGCAGGCGAAGACGAAAACATTGATTTAAGTTTGGAAATTATTCAAGTGGAAGAGCTGCAAAATCATGGAATTAACATGAGTGATATCCAAAAGCTCAAGAGTGCCGGTGTTCATTCGATTTCGGTATTTTTTCTTTTAATCTATTTATATATTTTTTTATGGAACTTGTTATACTAACTTATTACCAGACGGTACTGTCTACTACGCGCCGAAATATGATTAAAATCAAAGGACTCAGCGAAATAAAGGTAGAAAAAATAAAAGAAGCTGCAAAGAAAATAATGAGTATTGGATTTGTTACTGCAACTGACCAGGCTGATATCCGCAAAAAAGTTTTATCTATTTCAACGGGTTCTAAGCACTTTGACGATATGCTCGGCGGCGGCATTCAGACTATGAGTATTAGTGAAGTATTTGGTGAATTCCGCTGTGGCAAAACACAACTTGCACATACTCTATGCGTGATGGCTCAGCTACCACGATCTATGGGAGGTGCGGAAGGAAAAGCGGCTTACATTGATACTGAAGGAACTTTTCGTCCGGAAAGGTATTAACTGACATTCAAGGAAAGATTTTTCTTTTTCTACTGTTATCTTTTGAAATTTCAAATTCTGACAATAAATTACTTTTTTGCTTTAGAATTACCAAAATTGCAGAGCGCTTTGGGGTTGATCCAAATATAGTGCTTGATAATATTGCATACGGACGAGCCCTGAACAGTGAGCATCAAATGGAGCTGATAGAGGAAATTGGAAACAATTTCACGGAGGGTACATTCCGATTGCTAATCATTGACTCGATAATGGCCCATTTCCGTGTAGATGTAAGTATTATTACGATATGCCAATGATATGGTTTACATGGACAACAGTTAACATAGGACAGTACTCGGGTCGTGGAGAGCTTAACGAACGCCAACAACGGTATGAAAAAGAAAAGAATTGATATCAAGATATTTTTTTTTCCCTCATTTTTTTCAGAAATTAGTTACTAATCAATATAGGCTTAACCAAATGTTGGCTCGTTTGAATAGACTAGCAGAGGAGTACAATATTGCAGTGTTTTTAACCAATCAGGTGCAATCTGACCCCGGTGCGTCTGCGTTGTTTGCCGCTGCTGATGGTCGCAAGCCGTAAGCTTTGATTTGAACTTTCAGGCAAAAAATTTTTTTTTCTTTCTCTAATATTTTTTGTGTAGGATTGGAGGTCATGTTCTTGCTCATGCTTCCGCAACCAGAATTCTGCTAAGGTGAGCAAAAGAATCTACGACAAAAACCATATATGTAATTATAACTAATTGAGTTAATTAGAAAAGGAAGAGGTGAGGAGCGTGTTGCCAAGCTCCAAGACAGCCCCGATATGCCTGAGTCTGAGTGCACTTACATTATTAGTGATGGGGGCATTGCCGACCCAGCCTAACACCTTTGTATCTAAGGGCCAACAAGTCAAAGTGTTAGATTAAGTAATTTTATTACTATGTAATGAATATGTTTATTTTTTATTTATTTATTTATTTTTTTTCACAAATCTAATGTATCTAATAGATACCACGATAGATGGCGTCAGAGACGCGAACAACATCAGTCATCTCTTTCACGTCGTGTACACGTACAATATCAGCACCGCCCTGCACGGCCGCGGTAATAGTCGCAGCAGTGCCAAACACGCGCTCTACAGGTGCACGCGGCTCTGAGCCTTGACCAGCCACTAACGAGCCAATAAACTTCTTGCGGGATGGTGCCACCAGCCATGGGAACCCCACAAACTCCGCCTTAAGTACTTTAAAATTGCGTAAAATGGCAAGATTGTGCTGCAGATTCTTTGCAAACCCAAGACCCGGATCAAGAATGATTTGCCAACGGTTAAGTCCGTGTGTTTCAACTGCTTCACGAACACGCGCACCAAGTTCAGCGGCCACTGCTGCAATCACGGCTTCGTCTGAGTTGGGTGTGGGTGTAGTATCATCAGCCATAGCATCATCGGTCACCGGGTAGTGATAGTCGGCGAGCGATGTCATGGTCTCAGGGGTTCCACGTGTGTGGTTGAGGATAATAGGTACATTAAGCTGTTTAACCATGGGCAACATAGCGGCATCAAGTTCACCAGCCGAAATGTCGTTGACAATATCAGCACCAGCCTCCACAGCAGCCTGGGCCACCTGCGCTCGATAAGTGTCAATCGAGATCACAACGTCGGGGAACTTAGAGCGGACAGCTTTAATTACAGGTACAACACGAGCAATTTCCTGCTCTGAGGATGGAGCAGTTGCACCTGAGCCTGGCCGCGTAGACATGCCGCCAATGTCCAAAATGTTGGCGCCGCCGGCAACAAGTTTTTCAACATGAGCAAGAACCGTAGTCAAATCTTTTTCGTTGTAATATTCACCCCCATCAGAAAAAGAATCTGGAGTAGCGTTGACAATACCCATGACTAGAGTGGATGACCGCTCTGCATCAAAGACTAAAGGCAACTTACCGCGTAGTGGTACTACAGCCTTGAGCGCGTTGGACTTCTGCACCTCGGGGTCTGGGTCTGTGATTTGCTCCAAATGAGAATGAAATGTCTCAGCTGTCAGCGGGTGAATCGCGGTCGATGGTACAAGCTGGGTCAACGGTTTGAGAACAAAAGTTCGGGACAGCATGCCAATATGCGGAATGGTCAGTTTAGGGGGTTGATTAAATACAATGTCATCGTACAAAATGATGTCAAGGTCAATGCTGCGCGGGCCGTTCTCAATCTCCTTAACACGCTTAAATGCGTTATATTCAATGTCCTTAAGAGCTTCAAGCAGTTCTAAAGGTTTCAGAGCGGTTTCAGTTTTAAAAACTCCATTGTAAAACTTAGGCTGGTCAACAACGTACATAGGATCTGACTGGAAGATACTAGAAGTCTCAACAACAGCAATACCACGCTTGGCTAGCTCGGCAATTGAGCGCTCAATGTAAGTGAGCGAATCACCAACATTGCTGCCAAACGCAATAAATGCGGTGTGTTTGTCGCCATCACGGAATTCCTCAACAGTATCAGGAAACAAAGGAGTTGACACAGCACCATCAGGTTGTTTAACAATATCCGTTGACGTCAGGTTTCCGCTTTCAAGTTCCGCAAGATACCACTTGCGAGTGCGCGTAACTTCAACACCTGCAGCGTCTGCAAAAGTTAAAGCTGATGGTTTTTCAGCGCGTACGGTGACCTTCTCTACACCAAACGAGCAAATTACCTCAGCAATAGATGTAACAAAAGCCTCAACGGTTTTGTAGCTAGAGTCTTCAACATGATCAGTGACACATTGCACAACCTTGCGAAAGTCGTATGCCTTAGAAAACTGAGGATAGTTAACAGGCTTGACTAAAGTTAGATCCAAAATGACGTTTTGTTTGTGTAGACGCTCAATCGTATTAACACCAATAATGGTTACAAGACTCAGTTTGTGAATTTTGACCAGGTCAACCTCACCGTCAACAGCTACGACCTCATACGGGGTAGTGTTCGTCAACTGTTTTGTGACTTGCTTGTCGGCACGCTGGCGGACAATGATGATTTCAGACGCCTCAGCGCGAAGCAAAGCACGCGGCTTCTTGACTTGAACTTTAGCCCACTGACCACCGACAGAGTCGCCGAGCACAACCTTGGCGACGCGCTTGGCAATATCCTCGAGTGATTTAAACTTGGAAGATTCAACCATTTTAGTCACGTTGCGTGTGATAACGGCATAGTTTAGTGAGTACGTAAGATGGTCGGTGCTACCGGCGCGGGCAACACTGGTACGTAACCAAATAGAAATGATTACAGGCTGCGGTTCGGGGCGGTGCCAAGCGTCTACTCCGGTTAGAGCTTTGAGAGACAGGTCGCGAACAAACACAAGATCCTTGCGTGCGGCGCCAGACTCGAGAATAGCTTTACGGGCGGGGCCAACAGTGAGCTGCTGCATATTAGATTTAGACGAAACGGAAGAACCAAACAAACGGTCAGATGTACTGAGAGGCTTTATTGAATAAAGCGGGACGGGGTGTGTGTGGATAAGGTTGAGCTGTCTTAGCAATGACCGAGGAGCCGAACGCAAAGACCGAAACAAAATGGGAGACGACACTTTAGCGAGCAAAAGAGCAAAGAATCTAAGACCAATAAAAAAAGCAAGAGCAACCGTAAAAAAGAGTAGGTAGACAAAGCTAGTACTGGACTTAATGGAAAATTATCGAGAATCAAATGAAAGGAATTTTTTGGTTGATATATAATTTTTTTTTTTTCTTTTCTTTTCTTTTTTTTTGGACAGAACGGGACCTTATAGCCATGATCGATTTTACCCGACAGATATCGGGTTTGACGCTATCACGTTTGCACAGCACATAGAAAAGGAGTTTTTTTTTTTTTCTGTTAAAACATTTCAGCAGCGAGAAGCATAATTTCTATCATTGTAGGTTCTTGCTTTTGGTGCCATTAGCAGAGACTTGAGATGATACTGAACCCCAGAGATGATGCTTAATCCCAGTAAGCGCAGGGTGTTGGCCAGTAGGTGCCATTGAGCCGGGCGAATTGGTTGATCTTCCCAAAACGTAATCTGATACGATCCAGACGTTTGATGATTTGGTGAAACCTCATTTTTTGCAAAAAAGAATGTTGTTTTAATGGTATAATATACTTTTTGTTTCATAATACCAACTTGATCCCTACAGTAGGATTCTGGGCATACATGATGATACTCACTATACAACTCCTTTAAGCCCCGACGTCCACCATCTGTTTTCTTGTTTTACGCTTTTTGTTTCATCAAAATTCGCAATTTTTGATCGCCATTGAATGACTTTCTCTTGTTCTTGTCATGTCTCGTGTACCCTTTTTTTCAACACGGCTTGTTCTAACGGACCCAATTAACTTATACCTATTTTTTGACCTAACCCACGAGTAGATCTACTGTCACCTGAAATTTTATGGGTCGACTTTTTTTTCTTTCTTTCTTCTCGTCAGACACATATTGTTGACACATTTTGATATTTAACCATGAACAGATTCCTTTTAAAAGCAACACTGCCGAAGCCGCTTGGCAGCCGGCAACATCTGCGTTCCATGACTCAGCGCCTGACGCGTTGCTATTCTTCTGACGCAGCGTCTGGCGCTAACATTTATGACCTTGTCATTATCGGTGGTGGCCCCGCTGGATTGACACTTGCAACCGCTCTGAAGAATTCGCCCGTAACTCGCAATTTGAAGACTGTTCTAGTTGAAGGAAGTGATCTTGCACCTATTAAAGATTGGCAGCCTGACATTGAGTATTTTGAGAACCGTGTCAGCAGTCTGACTCCACGTTCCGTACGATTTCTTGAAAAGATCGGTGCGTGGAACCACATCCACCAAGAGCGCGTCCAATCTTACGACGACATGCGTGTTTGGGATGGTGTTTCAGACGCACGCATTGAATTCACGCCGTTTATCAATGAAGATTCCGGCGAAAACTGGGATATTGCACATATGGTCGAGAACAAGAACCTACAATTCTCGATGCTCAGCCGGCTTACGGAGCTCAACAACAATTTACCAAAGGGTATTATGCCAACTGAGATTTTTGACAAGTCACGTGTCAAGACAATTACCAGTGGAACAAAATCTGATACAGACAGCTCTTTCGACCTATCTGGCTGGCCTGTCGTAGAGCTTGAGGATGGCCGCAAGCTGACCACGCGCCTGTTAGTAGGTGCTGATGGTGCCAACTCTCCCGCACGCTCATTTGCGCGCATTGAGGCTCGTGGCTGGGACTACAATCGCTTTGGTCTTGTTGCGACTGTGAGACTCGAGTATGAAGACTTCCGCACTGTTGCGTTCCAACGGTTTTTGAAAACAGGCCCAATTGCGATGCTCCCATTACCTAATGGCTTTGCATCACTGGTCTGGTCATGCACACCGGAAATGGCAAAGATACTCAAGAGTCTTCCTGCTGATGTGTTTACTGTACTTGTCAATGCTGCATTCCGCCTTGGTCCTGTCGATATTGACTACTTTTTCAAGCATTTACTGACCCGTCCTGATGGTATTACGGCAGCGGAGATCCAGGACGAGTTGGACTGGCGTCTCGAGAACACACCCCTGGTTGACGAAGACAACAATTACCCAATATATGTTGAAACCGTGCAAGAAAACTCGCGTGCGGCATTCCCACTCAAGATGAAGCACGCAGATACTTATGTGGCGGACCGCGTGGCACTGGTCGGTGATGCAGCACATACTACACATCCTCTAGCGGGTCAGGGTTTAAACATGGGCCAGCAAGATGTGGAGTCGCTGGTTAGCGCCCTTGAGGTTGCTGCCACTCGTGGCCTAGATATTGGTTCCCTGTTATCAATTGAGCCCTACTGGGCTGATCGATACTTTGCCAACCACCTAAAACTCGGTGTTGTTGATAAGCTCCATAAGCTTTACTCAACGGACTGGGAGCCTGTCGTGAAACTGCGCTCGTTTGGACTGAACCTCGTTAACAGTCTTGATTTTGTCAAGCGCGAGTTGATGAAGCAAGCGTCCAACTAAAGGAAAGGCAATATCATCCTTGTCTTTTTCAATTGTTTTATTTTCTATTCCTTTTTATCCTCCTGTAAATACTGTAGTCATGTAAATCAAAGAACCCTTTGTTTTTTTTTTTTGGATTTATTTTCATTTTGCTACACAACAGCATTATATCTGTAATTTTTTATTTATTTATTTTTTAGTCTAACTTGCGTCGTCTATACTTTAGGACGACATCGCCACCGCTACGCCAAATGCGGGTCCTAATGGTCGCGAGCGTCATTGTACGTGGAACAACCTGGTTCTGGCAGACCAACTCAATCCAATTGTTGTGATCCATAGCCGCAATCTCTTCGTCGGACTTGCCTGCAAGCTCAGGAACAACACGCTTGCCATCCACAATGACTGTATCTGTTGGCTCATTATCGAGCGGCACTTGTAAACGTTCTATCAAGTATGATACGGCCTTGTGTGCTCGCAACATCTGGTAACCATTAAGACGGCCACCACCCTGCTGCACCGGCGGCAGAGGCAAAATGCCAGGGGCAGCTTGCTCAGCCTCGGTGCACGGCACAAGCACAAATCCAACTTTAACTTCAGGCTTTTCAGGAATTTGGTCGAGCAGTAGTACGCGTGCGATCCATGCGGGAATGAGCTTCTCCAACTTGTCAATGTCGGCAGGGATGCAACCCACGTTACCACGGTATAAATCAACAAGTCCACCGGAATCTTTGCCAAGCTCGGAGATCATCAGCTTAGTGTGCTCAGGAATTGGAATCACAGGCAGGTCATGTGGAACAGGTGGTGTAAAAGATGATGGGAAAAGAGATGTTGCATCGCTGTTACGAGACTTTTCTGTGTAGTCCTTTTGCAGGTCTGCCACTATTTCTTCGAGAGTTTGTAACTGAATGATATCTTCTTCGGACGCCAGAGAAGAAGAGGGGATGGTGGTTGCGTTGAAATTAGTCATAGATACAGTGGTGCTTGAAGCAGTCCCATTACTAGGTGAATCGTTGTTTTTATGTTTTTTGTTGTTTTTGCCAAACCGAAAACGATTCATAAACCCGCCGCTGCTCTTGTCCTTAGAAGAAGATGTGACACCATTGGGAGGTGATGGGGTAGTTGCCGGCGCAGTTTGCTCTGATACAACAGTGGAAGGTACTTCAGCCTGCACACAGTCCAAGAAGTCAGCATCGCGTGTCTTCAAACGTTGTGCTGGTGGTTCCTGATCGCTAGAAATATTGACACCGTTATTTTTAAGAACCAGGCTGGTTCGTAAATCACGATCACGTTTAACCTCCTCATCAATCAGACTTGAAAATAGGTTTTTTATCACCAACTTACCTAGATTGATGCGCTGGTCGTAGAGCAGGTCCTTGACTCCTGGATTCTCCACAGAGTATGATTTAAGCAATTCCTCGCCAATTTCAGGAATCATTTCATCTGCGTAGATCTCAGCGTCAAAGCAAGTGTTCTCCTCCAAGGTTACAAAAAGTTGACCAGCGCGGGTTGTAACTTGACACCAATTAGACATGCTTGCTGGTGTGTTTAAATAATCAGCTAATTTATCCATATCTTGACCTGTACCATACGATTTAAGCTGAATGCAACGGATTAAATCCCACAGCACTACCTCGCCAGCATTATCAGTTGTCAGCACGCGACCACGGTCAGAAAGTAGTCTATGTTTTATAAGACCCACTTTGCCTTGGAGAGTTTCAACAGGATTGACCTGAAGCGGGTCAACAACTATCGATACGTCAGGACTTACATATGGTTCATTCATATTGAGCGGGTCAACTGGTTTGTCGTAAGTATCATTAGTCATGACTGAAACTGCATCGGGATCAGTTGAAATTGGCAGAGATTCAGGAGGCTGAAACCGTAGGCTCGGGCCACCCTGCGTGCTGAGAAAATGGGTCTTGACAGTGATTCCCGTGTTTTTATTATCTAAGACTTCCTTTTCCTTTTCAATATTGTCATCTTCGGGTTTGTCCTTTTCCACAAACTCCTGGCCGTAAATAGAATGTGGTGTGGTGTCAAAATCACGCCATCTATGAATGCGCGAGTTAGAAGTAGCTGTCCAAACGTGCTGACCTGCAGCAATGACTTTTGACACGCCCTGATGCTCGTTACATATAACAGTGCAGACTGCTTCGTTGTCAATGTCCAAGTCAACACCACGTAGATCTGTTTTAGCCACTAAACCGGTACGGTCAGCTGAGTGGAAGACGTGAAGCGACGGGTGATCAGAATAAAGAGACCAGACTGAATCTGAATGCATATCGAAGGTGTAAAGCAGTCTGCCAGCGGTGACGGACCACAGTTTAATAGTCGAGTCAGATGAGCCAGAGAGTATCCAGTCACCGTGTTCCGAAATTAAAATCGAACGAATGTTAGATGTGTGGCCAACAAGCTTGGTTATAGACGTAGACGATGAACCAGCTGTACGAGTGTCCCACAAGCGCACAATAGCATCAGGACCACCTGCGGCAATAATCGAGCTTCCAGCGTGACCACTGTTGACAGCTAGAGCGTAGATAGACTGCTTGTCGTCAGAGCCAAGATCTATTAAATACTTTTCCTGCGTTTTGTGTAAGTCCCACGAGATGATACGACGGTCTAAGCCGCCTGACACAACCCAGTCAGTAGAGATCTGCGATGGAGTAGCCAGGCACTTCACATAATCACGGTGTTGTCCAATAATTTCCTGTGTATCATTATGAGGGTTCCACAACTTGACTGTTAAATCTGAAGAACATGATACAACTGCACAAAATCAATTAGTAAACAGTGTATGCATTAGAGGTTAAGCAACACTTACCTTGTTTTCTATTATTTACCAGCACAATATCATTTACCCAGTTCGTATGATTTTGTCCAGAATGTCCAAATGAAGTAAAGCCGTCTTTTAAAACAGGCTTGGAAAGCCCTGGCCTCACCTGGGGCACGTCGGCGGGGTGTAGAAATGCGGCCAGGGAATGGCCCAATATTTTTGATACTGATGAAGTTGAGTGATCGGTAGTGGCACTGAAGTTGCGTAAGCTTCGTTTTGGCTGGCCATTCTGCCGCAGATTATAGTTGATATCTGGACGCGCCGGGTTTTGCGGTAAAAATGTAGAGTTTTCAGTGGTATTTAGACTGTTGTCGGTTTGAGACGTAGTTGAAAAGTCAGGAGGCAAAAGGTCCATGTCGTGAATTCCCCATGCGTTGATAGCACCGTCGCGGCCAGCCGAGTACAGCACACCAGAAGGGGGTATGAAAATCTTATCAGAATTGTCGTTTGTTTGTTTGACAGTCGACGAGTGCTGTAAGATTTGCTGGTACAAGAGCGAGTCCTCGTCCGGTGAATTTGGGTCGATTGCAAGTGAGTTGACACCTAAAGAATGTCCATTGTGTGATGACGGAGATGAGAGCGTATACACAAGTTTTCTGGACGACTTTTTGTTCATGTCTGCGGAGTTCTGGAGACGTTTATATGCAAAGAATAAGCGGCTCTGGGGAAGAAGTGGAAAGAAAAGAATTGAAATTTGGAGGGGGGTGAGAAAAATAAGAGGCAACATCTCATTGCCAGAAATAGTGACACTGAGTCAACTTCAGTCAATATCAGCAGCAAAATGGTTTTCTTGTGCGTCTAACCGAAGATTGAATACAGCTAGTCGTGTTCATAGGCATAACCGACCCAGCGTCCGGCACAGAAGCTGTGTTGGTGCCCTAACTGTTCCGGTACAGTACTATAGTCTGAAAGTGAACCGCCTTTCCTCCCCTCTCTGATTTTTTTTTTTTCAACATAAAAGGAATCTCAAAAAAAAAAAAAACATTTGAAAGCGACAACAGCCTCTTCTTTCATTCTGACAAGTCGATTCAACAGCGAGCAAACGAACTTTAACATGAACAAAGTTGTCATAGAAGAGTTTCAGCATCTTTCTCTGAGCGACTCAGTTGCTAGTCAGGGTCGTTGGCCGTGTTTAAATGTTTCCTGTGACAATGCGGTGGGCGCCGATCATCAGATGTTATCGCAGTCTCAAACTTCGATAAGCCCGCGCATGCGCTCGCCGCCCCCACCAGAGCTTACAACTGACGATGAAGACGAAGATTTTGACAGGGCCGTGGCTTTCATTGCACATCTCCGACCGCGTAAGCGGCCATTTTCTCGCACAAACCGATTGTGCGGTACAGACTCTAATCATATCGCACGGGAGTACCGCAAAGAACAGGTCAAAAAGTACATAAAGCGCACATCAGTGGAGGCTCTTTGCGACGAACAAACAATTTCAAAACGGGTCATAAACCCGACGACTCGACGCCTGAAAAAGCGACGCCGGAGGCGGACCGCCATGTACAAAAATCACAATGGCAGCACGAGCTCTGCAGCGAGCGTACGCAGCATGTCATCGGGCAAGCCGATGTTTTCAGAGGAAATGCAAACAACTGTGTGCGATACTGACGAACCCGAGTTAGAGCAGCGGAGAGTTCGATTTGCCGTGTGACGTCTGAAAACCAAACAATCTCTTTTTTTTTTTCTTTCTTTCTAGTAACATCATTAGAATCTACCCCACCAAAATGAGTTTACAATTAGCCAAAAAGCAAGCCCGTAAGCTAATCAAAGCCAGGCTTCATGAAGCTTCCCCTGATAATATCAGGAACCAATGTAGGTGCATCTAAAGGTTGTTGTTATAGAATGCTTTTTTTTTTTTCAACTGACAGATTAGCCAAAATCATTGCCCGAACCCTCGACAACATTCCCGAGTATTGTGCCGCCACACGTGTAGCGTACTATCTGCACATGGAGAATCACGAGATTGAAACAGACGAGATTATTGCTGCTGCATTTCGAAATAACAAACGCGTGTTTCTTCCTCGCATTGTCGATCTTGATGAGTCGTGCGCTCTATTTTCGGGGCACCGTAAAGAGCTCGAGATGATTGAAGTCACTGCTGGCGAAATCGCTGCGCTGAAGCCTACAGGGCCGTATCGGCTGCGTGAGCCAGCACTGGGTGGTACTACAGGTATGTGACAAGTTACCTTTTTTTTTTTCTACGAGCATAGTGGATTGACTTTGAGATCAGCATTTGAGGCTGGTGGTTTGGACGCTATCATTGTCCCCGGCCTGGGATTCACCCAGAAGTGCCACCGGCTTGGTCATGGCAAAGGGTTTTATGATACATACATTACCAAGCATGTTGCATGGAGCGCGGAGCATCAAAAGCCGACACCGGTTCTTATCGGCATTGGTGCAACTGAGCAATTCGTCGAAACTCTGCCAGCGGAGGGGCACGATTATGTGCTTGATACAGTCGTAGCCGGCGACGGTGCCGTATACGCCAAGCAGTAGAGACATCAACGATAGATAGTAACCAGAAACAAAGATAAATAATACATTAAATACAAAAAAAGAAATAATAATATCAAGACCCGTTATGCGGTTGTCTCGAGGGCAGACACAAGCGTAATGTTATCGCCCTTCAGCAAGATCCGGCCCAGCTCACGCCGTGTGTTCTTCTTGTAGTTGACCTCAACAGTGTCGTCCAGCACTAAGTTCATGAACTCATCAAACCCCTAAAATAGTTAGTAGTTAAGAAAATAAAATACCGTCATACGGACAGCTAAAACTATGCATTCTTCACTTACTCTTACAGTTCCCTCCAGCCGCGAGTCAACCTGCTCGTAGAGCCACACCTGTACCGGAGTTTGATCCTTCAGAAAGCTAAAAAGCATGTTGATGGGCGGGACCATCTGTCTCTATTAGCATTTTCTTTTTAAATCAAATTCTTAATCTACTTACCACCCGCTGTTTGCGTTGTTCTGGAGCCATGTTTATGTGTCTGTTAGTGTTGTTGTGTGTGGAAAGAGGAGAAGTGAAAAAAAAAGTGCTGGGAGAATCAGGGTAAATGGCTATCGTCGGTGTCCGGGGCGCCTCAAGCAAACTTCCCTGTAGGCTAGGATACCAGTGAACGGCTTATATGTACTATAAATGGTTTTGCAACTTGATTAACTCGTAAATAGATGGTTTTATTGAATACATGCTGTTACTTAAAAGCCCTCTAGCGTTTTCAGCGCGTACCCCTTAGGCACCACAAATAGACTTTCCGCTTCAACTAGCACTTTACCACGCGCAGTTTGAACTGTACCTTTGACCCATGCCTTGCGGTCAGTATGCTCTAAAACTTCTGTTTTAATAACAAGAAACTGGTGCGCAAGACTCGGCGCTTTGTAGTTGACGTTGAGATTAGCGGTCACGCCCATCACGCCGTCACCAAATCGAAGAAACGCAGACCGCGCGAGTGACTCGTCAAGTAGCGTTGCCAACACGCCACCATGTATCACAAAAGGAAACCCAGTCACGCGGTGACCTAAATGAAAGATGGACACGGTTTCAGCTGTGTCCTTGTTGGTGAAGACAAGTGGCCGGACTGAGATGCCCCCAGGCACCTGTAGTGTGTGAGCAGTAAAAACGGCCGATTGCTGCTTGGTGTCTTCGTAACGCACACCTTCCCAAGCGCGCGATTTGATGAAGCCTGGTGTTTGTTCGAGCTTGCGCACAATGGAGAGGTTTTCCAGCTCGACTTCAACCAGCTTACAGTAGGCCTGAGCACCTATAGGATCGACATGCACGTTAGGAACGGTGGGCTCGGCGGTTTTGCGCAGCAAAAGAAACGGCGGAAGCTGACTACCAATATATGCCCCAATTGCAAGGGTGGAGGCCCACAGGGCAAAGGGTGACTTAAGAGCGGACATGGTGGGAGTGGAGTGTTGTATGTGTATATCTAGAAAGATGAGGATGTAAACTGGGAGTCATGGAAATTATATGAAAGGGATTTATGTAGACGGGTCTCAGCCGGAACAACAATACTAACAGCAAACAAAATCCATCACCGGAACAGAAGCAAAAAAAAAAAAAAAAAAAAAATAATAAATAAATTAATTAATAAATAAAATAACACTCATAAGCAGAATACCTTTAATGCTGCAGTGCCTCGCCCTTATAACTTTCCCCATACTTCGTATATTCTCTCAGAGAGCTGTCGATTTACCTTCTTGCGCGTGATACTATTGCCCAGTCGGTCTGAAATCATTGTTTTGCGGCTTTCTTCATGCAAAAGCTTCTGATAATCATCCATTAGTAGTTTTGGCGTCGGCCAAACACTCTGAATGCATATGGCTTTGTCTATTGTGACCCCTTTAATGGTCATTAACATGCGAATATATATGTCACGTACTGTCAGCATGCTGCTCTTTCCCAAAGCAGTCTGAAATGTGTCAAAATCAACTGCCAAAGCACAGTTTTCTAACAATGGTAACCTCCTGCGCTCGTTTGCGATACTCTCTAGATATGCCCTGGAAGTTGTCAGCGGTGGCCATAATACCTTGAGTGTCTTGTCATTGTAAAGATCTGTCCGTAGAAACTTGGTCAACTTTGCGAAAAATTGTGCTGACTCTTCAGCTGTAGTTGTACGTTTCAAGTGAAATCCATCAATGGTTATTGCTTGGCTCATGGCTGTCTGGACATGTTGGTGATACTGACCCTTGTGAATTCCTTGCGGTTCCTCTACAAGGTAAATTACGTTTGTTAAACCGGACCGTTTTAATCGACTTTTTTGCTCTGTAAACCTACCATCCTTAATACTACTTATTAAATCATCAATGCGCTTGCGTTCCAAAACGTAATCAATTACAGCCACTTTCTTGGTTGTGTTATGTTGTGCAATCCATACCGCATCACCAACAGAGAGCGCCTCGATACGTGGTGTAATACCAAGGCGCACGAGCTCGTCACGGAAAAAGTTGCGGTCGTCAGAGTTACGAACTTCTCGGTTGTCAATAATTATGCTAATAGTATAGCTCCCTGCGGGCCAATTTTCGCTTCGAGTGCGAGACAAATAAGTAACAGAAGAAGACAAATTGGTGGTTGCCCGCAAAGGTGACGATGCCGGTTCTATAATGCTTGGTGCCATCTCCACAATTTTGTTTCGGACTGCTGTGTTAGGTGAAACTTCGGTTTCCATTGTCCCACTCAAGAGGCAATGCGTTGGACTTAGTGTTGATCTCATGGGAATCGCAGATACTGTCGCTGGCCTTTGTGCTGTTGCAGGTACTGATGGTGGGTTGTCGTTCTTCATATGTATCTTGATTTCGCGCTCAGCCTGTAGCACTTTTTTTGCCAATGCCTTGCCGTCATCAGTAATGTAATATATGCCATTTCGCGAGTTAGAAGCATACACGAATTCGTGTTTAATTAACGTTTGTATGTTGTTCCATGCTGAATAAAACGCTTTTACGTTGGGATTAGACTTGAACGACGTGTCACACAGATCACTAGCAAGGTCAATGATAGAAGCCTTATTCATCCCGAGACCGGGATTAACTGAGTCATGATGATATAGCGTCAGTAAAATGGCGTAGCCTCCACTACGGTACCGTGGCACCCATGCGCGCTTCTTCTTGGGTGGTGCCGGTGCCGTTGTCGCTTCCAGTTCTGCCGGGCCCAGCGGCGTTGGATCAGTCGCAGCCTTACGCTTACGTGTGCGCTTCTCTGGCGCGGTGGACTCAGACGCAGACACAAAAACAGGCCGCGACACACCATTCTCAGTACAATATTTTTCCATACGCTTCTCAAGTTTAGCACAGATTGCAGGCCCAATAAATTTAAGCTGCATCAGCTCTTTGGGATGGTGGAACTGCTTTGGACACGATTGAAGTGACTTGTGAGCGCGTTGCCATGTATGTCGCACGTTTTCCATGCTGAGATTAGCTGAATTGCTAGCCTTGTCGATAATTTCTTGCATCCATTCAAGAAAAAGCTTGTTCCATTCCTGCGTCATAGTCACTATCGTAATTATCGCGGGGCTAATGTTGTTCTACCAAGGTATATCAAAAGATGGAAACAAAATTTTCGTGACAAAGATGCGTATGTATTTCCTAAACTGGAAAAACCTAACTATTGAAATATCACGTGATTACATATTGTTGAATTGATCGAGGCAATTCACGAAAAGCGTTCTCCATTAGATGAATGTCCAATAGACCGTTATGCTTAGTTATACAGTATATACATATAATATTAAACAAAAAAAAAAAAAAAAAAAAAAAAAGTCGCTTTATTGTTGTGAAATTATATAGCTGCTATAAAAATTTTTTATCTTGATTATACTTTAATCATTTTTTTTAATAATTGTCATAAGCAATACTATTTTGTTGAGATTTAGAGTTAATCACCTCTTCACATACCTCCCGTAGGCGAGGAAGAGTGTGAGCTATGTGGAGTTTGTAGACAAGATAAAAAATAGAAAATTGATCAATAAAATAAAACATATAAACTGAAAAGAAAAAATGATATAGAATGGTTCATAAAAAGTTTGAGAGATTCCTTTGATTGATGAAGTAATGACAACTCTTTTCTTTGCGAACATAAGCTACAAGAACGCGTACATTGTCAATAAGTACATTTCAACACATACATTTGCTTAACCCTGGTAAATAACTCATCAAAGTTGCTTTTAGGCTACTTGTAAGAGCTAACCAAGCTTTTTAACAGGGTTTCTTAAGCGCAAAGCTTGGATGGGCTCTTATAATCAACCGGTCATGGACTTTTTTCGTTAAATAGAAAATTCATTTATTGTTTTTGCATCACGTAGTTACATTATTAAAATAATAATGACAAAGATATACAAAAAAGATATTGAAAAAAAATTTTTTTTTTTTGATGCTTCTATGTGTCGTGTTTTCTGTTTGAGAAGCGTCGAGAACATAAAGTTGTTAATTGGTGGTGTTTATGAGGTTGCGTACTTATGTCACTAAAATAGTTGAATCATGACTTACACCATACATTTTTTTTTTGTTCTATCAAAAAAATATACTGTGATTAGATACAAAAACAAGTTAAATAAATATATTTGATTTTTCATAAAGTGTCAATAATATTTAACAAGACAAATGTATTGGTTTCAATCATTGTTTGAACTAATTTACACATTACAATTAAAGTAAATGAAAAAAATTCTAAGATACAGCCACCGCTAAGTTACTTGATCCTTGTTCTTTTTATTGTATGTTTCTTATATAGAACTCATATCTAGTAATAGTAATGATAATAATAGTGGTAGCAGTAGTATTATCACAAGATACACGAAAAACCCATGAGCTAAAAAAAATTGCTTTGATTTAGTTGAACAATTTCTTGCTGAAATCATGGTAGAAACATATGATAATCAGTATTAATTATATTTTTCTGTAGCTTCACACTACAGCCTCTTTGTTAATTTGTTCCACCCAAAAGTGAATCGATTCAAAAATAGCTATACGTGATAGAAACAAAATATATCAAATGAGTACAAAAAGTGAATCAATCTTTTTGATAGTTATCTAGTATTGCCATATTTAAAGCTTACAGTTGATGATGGCTTAGTGTACATCTGAACAGTGCATAGAGCATGATATAAGAAATTCACTCGGGGTAATGAAACCCATTGTATCAATTTCAAAAAAAACCACAATTTTTTTGGAAAAAAAGCACGCTAATGAGTTTTGATTTCAGTTGTTTTGGCTGATGACTTTTGTTGTTGACTTTGAGTGCCGATGCTTTCGCTGCCGTTTTTTTTTTTTTTTTGATTGAAAGATCGCAAGGTGTTGTTAAAAAGAGCTAGCGGGTTTTAAGATACCAGCCGTATTCCACGTGATAGTTGATAAGATAGGGACGTCTTTGCCTGTTCTGGCGATAAAGAAAACCACCGGCCAATCAAAAGCCGACTTTGCGTAAAAACATTAATGCCTTTTTTTTTTTTTTTTTTTTTTAAAACAGAGGCAACCAAAAAGAAAAGCATGAAAAGTTGATAGAAATAATATTTCATGAAAATTTCATAAAGAATGATGATTAAAGTAGTTTGATATATATCAAGTTTAAAGACATGAATGTAAACATGTAGAGTGAAAGAAAGCACATTAATCAGAAACAAAAGATTTAGACAAATCGTAATCTAAAAGACACAAAAAAAAAACACTCTTGTACACAGAATAGTTACAAACACACACAACGGATATTACTTACCCTTGTCCAAAAAAAGCTGGTTGAGCCGACCGTTGCATTGTGTCATTTTTTTTTTCTCTAGACAATTTAGTACTTAAGCATTGGTATGCCCAGTTGGCTTTGAAAAACTGCAAGCAAACCAATATTAAAACTCTTATTGTGTTGGAAAAAGTCTCGGTGACAGCAAACAGATACATTAAACAGCAGCATCGACAGATTGTTTTTTTAAAAAAAAATACACATTGCAGTGCATATAAATATCAAGCTTAGTTATAGTCTATACATCATATACACATATGACAATGGCAAGAAAAAAAACTGGCGAAGAGACTCGTCCTATAAGGCGTCGAAGTCGTTCAGGTTGCCATAACTGTAAGTACTTGTCTTCAACAAAAAAAAGAAAAAAAAAGAATACAAGCGAACACAATATTAACAAACTAACCACTAATATATATTTACCATGATTTTTTTTTTTAATTTATTTGACAGGTAAACGGTTAAAAATTAAATGCGACGAGACCAAGCCTGTATGCTTGTTTTGTCAAAAGAATGGCTCCGTTTGTGACTATTCGCTCAAACTGTCCTGGGGAGGCCGTCCGTACAAAACACCAAGAGTCGAAAAAACAACAAACTACATGACAATTACTCCAGCTAGAATGACAACAGATGCACTAAATGATGCGATGACGACAAAGTTAAAAATTTCTCAAAGTTTGCATCGACAGGCTACCGATCAACAGCACCGGCAAGCGCTGTCACGTAATATTGAAAACTGTCTATTCCAGGAATCGCCTTTACAAAAACCGGTTGACACTGAAAGCTTCATAATAGAGACACCCCGGGTCCATTATCTTCCTGCCGACTTCCGGCCTCGGTTCACAATAGATGTCACAAAACCAAAAACACAGGTAACTACGGCTAAACCAACCCACAATACAAAGCCTCTTCCTACACCGCCATGCAATACCCCAGTAATCACACACAGAGAGGTAGAGACTCCAGCTACTCAGAAAACTCCAGCAAAATCTTCGTCAACAGCGCCGCGGTCTAACTTTTCTTCACCTGAAAGTGATTTTACCAAAGACATGTCCAGCCCATGCAGCTATGAATTTGCTGACGCTGCCAGCGCTGTCACTGAGTTTAGCTACAGATCCCACAACGTACACTCAACTTTTATTCAAATGCCGCTACGCAATCTGGTTTCAACTCGTAATGACTCGTCACCTGAAAGCAGTCCAAGTTTTTATGACACGCCAGATTTTGGATCGAGCCCCAGCCCTCATTCAAAAAGTGTTTCTCAAGATAAAAACATCGGATTTGCTGTTGATTCTATCCCACGTCCGCTTCACGCACTCCCCGACATTCTTAGAAGTGTTCCGCTGTATCGTGAACTGTTTCATCATTTTGTTTATGTGACAGCTGATCTGCTTGTGCCCGCACCCACGCTCTACCCACAAAACCCGTTTAAGGTGCTACTGCCTTCCATGTCCTTGGCCACACCGCATCTTTTGGACCTAATCTTAGCCTACTCCGCGACTCACCGAGCACACCTCTTAAAAGTAAAACAGCCCTATAATCTTATAACACGGCTGCTCGGCCGTGTATTCAAAGGGTTAACACGTGCGCTTGAAAGCGGTTACGAGGCTCAGTCTGACACTACGCTAACAACCGCAATAATGCTCGCATCTTACGAAATTTATAGTGGCGATGTCCATGATGCGTGGAAAAAACATTTACACGGAGCCCGCGACATTGTCATGGCGCGCGGTCTTACAAATCACATTTTAGCTCCACCCGAGCCCTTGGCACCATTATCATCTTCGCCTTCATTGTCTTCATGGCCGGCCACAGCTTCTACGCGCAGCGAACCTATGATTGGTCCTAGTTCCATTTCGATAGACACCAGTAAAAAGGAATCTGATGTGGCTTACTTTCTCATTCGCTGGTTTTCGTACATTGACGTAATTGGCGGGCTCAGCTCTGCACGCGCTACCACATTTATGACACGCAACGAAAACATGGCTCAACTTTGGGCTTTACACAATATCTCTATTAGTCGACTGCGTGAGCGCAGTGTTGAAGAAGAGGTTTTATCAACTAAACTTATTTCGACTGCTGGTGAGGGAAAAATTGATTTTATGTTGGGTGTAGATCTTGAAATGCTGCCAGTGTTTTCAAAAGTCACATATCTGATACGACAGAAACGGCTGCTACTAGGGGAAGAAAACGAAGAAAAAGAAAAACAAAGGGAGACAATTGACAACAATAATGAAAGGTTCAATGAAGACAGGCATGACAGTTATGATGAAGATGAACATGACAGTTACTTGGCTGAACGGTACGCGCGGCTGACCCAGATTAAAACGGAGGCACACGAGCTTATCAACTTGATCACATCATTTTGTGAGGCCTACGAGCTCCGTCGTAAACAGTACATGACGACCGCCTGTCACCCGGACTCCACATACTCACAACTATGCATCATGAACACCACATTCTGTTTTGCCGTGATCTTGCAAATCTATCGCCGAGTGCTCAACCTACCGTGCACTGACAACAGAGTTCAAAATCTCGTCTCTACCATAACTGAGCTTTTAGACACTCACATCCCAGAGGGCTCCGACGTAGAAAGCTGTATGAGCTTTCCGATTTTTGTCACCGCCTGTGAGGTTATTGAACCCGCTGCTCGCAAAAGGTTTTGGATCCGCATGAAAAACATGGAGCGTTTCGGGGCTGGTCACGTTATCAAAGCCCGTGAAATCATGGAAATTTGCTGGAGCAAAAATCAGTCATGGGTTGATGTCATGGAGGAAAACGGCTGGGATCTGGTCTTAGCGTAACCAGTTAGTCTTAACCAATTGTTTCTATAAATGAAAAAAAAAGGAGAAAAAAAGTTGAAAAACACATTGATGATTTAAAATAAAAGATATAAATAATAATAAAAGATAATCATCTACTTGAAGAAAAAAAATAGATCTTTTTCTTGACGTAGATATATTAAACAACTTCATGAATTGAAGGAAAAAAAAAAAAAAAAAAAAAAAAGAATGCATATATAGGTATAACTTATACCTGAAGCGCTTTTAGCTCAGACAGTCGTTTCTTCATATCGTCAACATTTCGCAATACCAAATCAATTTTGAGCTTTTCTTCCTCAAGCTGCAGCCGTTTTTCTGCGTCAAGATTGTCAAAGATGTATCCTCCATGACCGTCAAACTGTAAAATTAAGTCATGATATTTCCATAATGACGGCCGGTGTGACACCGTCAGTAAGCTGATCCCGAGCTGCTTTGCGTGTGTGTACATGATACGCTCAATTTCAAGCGATACAGACGAGGTGCATTCATCTAAAATTGCGTACTTGGGCGAGTGGTAAAATAACCGAGCCATGGCGATGCGCTGCTGTACACCCATCGATAACTCTTCCTTCCACTCGGCTTCAGTATCCCAAGAATACCCACTGACTTCGTCAACCAGGTCCCCAATCTGAACAACATTAAGAATAGCTTTGAGCTCCGCATCACTTGTCGAATTGTCCTTCTCCTTCTTTGGATAGATAATCTGCTGGCGCAGCGTACCACACGACAAGTAAGGTCGCTGCGGAATGTAAAAAATATCAGAGGATGGTGGCTTACGAACAATTCCCCCGTGAACTGGCCATAGACCGCCCAAAATGCGAAATAGTGACGACTTGCCGCAACCGTTAGGCCCCACTATCAGCAGATGGTGGCCCTGAGGCACTTTAAAAGAGAGAGATTTGACGAGCACGTCATTGTTTGGTGATACTATCGGTACGTTTTCAAACTCAATCGATGTGTCAATCACAATTTTGCCCCGGTGTAAGGATTCCTCAATCTCCACTAGCATCTCGTCTTTGTTGGTAATACGCGAGTCTGTGCCTGACACGGTCTGTTTCTCGTACACTCCATGGCTGATATCGTCCATGACGTCTAAAAGATCGCATACACGAGTGGTATAGCCTGCAAGCTGCGCAATCTCCTTGTAGCTAAACATGATACGACCAAAAGCATCAGAGCTGCTCATTAAAAGCCGGCGGTTTGTAATGAAACCTTGCGTGCGGTCACCGACCTGTGTGCCACCACCACTATTATCTAAAAAGAAGACAGGAATTGAACAGAGCACGTAACCAAGTCCACCCCAAATGTATTTAATGACAAAGTCTTCCATAACTCCGTAAACAAGACGGCGCCGCAAAATACGGTTCACATGCTTAACAAGACTGAAGTAACTGATATCAAGCACGGTTTTTTCAACTTCCTGACCACGATACAGTGCAATCTCTTCAGCAGAGTCAATAACTCTGGTATGCAAAAAACGAAAGTCGCCCTCATGCGCAGCCTCTTGCGCAACATACTTTCCAAAAGGAGGCGTTAACAGACGTAAACCATAGGCACTCACCTGAATTAACGAGCCTACAAAAAACAGGCCCTCACCGCCAACATTCTGAGCAAGCTTTATTGAATACAGGACCATGTCAAGCGATGGCTTAGCCAAATTAGAATACAGTTCAGCAAGAGACGACGCAAACTTGACAACGTCAACAGTTATGACCTGGTCCGCATTCTTGATGCGGTCGTCTAGGTTATGAATTTCATAATACATGGGACCCTGATTGAGTGGCAAGTAGCGGCTTAGAATGTGTTCAGTGAGACGATCACGAAACCGCAGGCCAATGGTGCCCTGCAAATACTGCAGCATAGAATTTGTAAAAGTTGCGGGAACTGCCACAATCATCCACCAAACAATACCTAACAAAAATTCGCGACCGCGCCCGCGTACAAGAGACGCCACCAGCTTTCCGTCAAGTGTTGCCACATAAACCGACAGCACTGTGCGCAGAACGAGAAAACCGGTATGAGTACACAGTAGCCAGAACTCGCGCGATCGTATGCCGTGAGGTACAACAATGCCTAAAAGTTTAACAAGTTTGCGGAAAAACTCCTTATTGATTTCAGAGCGCCGAGAGGACGCCTTTCCAGCGTTATTGCTGTTCGTCTTTCTAGTTTGCGCACCAGCACGCACACGATTGACAATGGACAGGATGAGCAGCGCGTAAACGCTACGCGTAATGGGTTTTTTATGTCTCAGGTAGTAGTGCGTGATTGCCTGGAGCAGGCCAACCATTTTAGACTGGACTGCCGGCATACTTGAGAGTGTCTCGATTAAAGAAAAAGAGGTAAAAAAACAAAAAAAAAAAAAAGAAAGATAAGTGTTATGCTAGAGTGAGCAATTGCGTTGATAAAAATACATATATATGTACGTATATAGTAATATGTAAGGGACTTGACGGGTAGTCGGGGCCAGAAGGATTAAATGAACAAGTCGGCTCGGCGCAATTGCTTTTCAAAAAGACAACAAAAATGACATAATTGCTAAGTCATTAGACATGTGACAAACACGTGACTAAAAGTGGAGAAAAAAACTTGAAAATCTCAAGGTTCATTTAATGCCGACATGAAATCCGGGGTAGGTACCGAATGTGTATGAATATGGGTGCATAACATGCCCAAGACATTTAAATAGAGTGTGCCGATATGTGGAAATTTTTTTTTTTCATAGACTGTATATTTATATAAAGGCCAATATACAGTCTCTACAAAAGATAATGCGGGAACAAGGGCACCCAAATATTCTCAGAGCCCTTAGTACGTAATAAAACTACAATAAAAAACAATAAATTTGAAGAATATACAAACGCAAAAAATAGCAACTATTAAACTTACATCTTTGAAATCTCAGGGTTGTTGACCTTGTCAATGTAGTTAATTTCCGCAAGATGAGTCTTTGGATTGCGGCGCACGCCCAGCTCTAACAGCTTGCTAAACACCTTACTGAAATGGTCAAAGAACAGCTCTTTGTCCTCAGCGTACTTCTCAACCCAGGGCCTAAACTCGCGGTCCTTCAAAAGACAGTAATCTGTGGGCAACATCATCAAATCCTTTTCTAGATCATAATACTGCTCGACGCCAACCTTGTTCTTTTCCAAGTACCAGTCCTCATGTAGCAGTAACTTGAAGTAAGTATTGGAAAAACGTGTGGGCGAGGGAACCCAAGGACCATCATAGCCCGAGTTTTTCGCGTGGCAACGGCCAAGGTTGTGTGCACCACAAAGCGCCACAATCTCCTGATCATTGAAACCCATTCTGTAAAAAATATCTCTCAGGTGGTCCTGACCTTTAGAAGCGTCAGGCAGACGACCATTGGGAGGGACGTTCTTCTCGTCAACGTAGTCAACACGGCCAGGCTTCCAAACGATTTCGGGGCCGCCCATGAACTCTAAGGCAGTTTTACCGGCAAATGTCCACAGATCGGAGTATGTAACCCAGGGAAATTGCTGCTTGATTGGCTCCAAAAAGCGGCGAGCGTTCTCTAAGCCGTTGTTAGCGCCATCTTTGGCCTCCATCGGGAAGCGCATGGTTGAGCCATTGGATCCACCAGTACCAGTCGCGGCGTCGTAAGTGCCAGAGGAGTGCCAAGCCAGACGGACAAGAACAGGTCCAATTGAACCATCGTCATAGTCCTCGTTGGGAATGATTTTTTTGATTGCTGTAGCAACTTCAGACCAGTCTCCTTCAACCATGGTTATAAAAAGATGAGTTTTGTTATGTCGTTAATAATAATACAATAGGTTTTTTTTTTATTGCTTTAATAGACAATGGTTACTACTGTTATTAATGAAAAAAAAAGAAAAGGAAAGAAGGAAAAAGTAAAAAAAAAAAAAAAACTAAGGGATGTTTAGTATTTATATAAGTAAAGTTAAATGTATTATTATAATAATTTTTTTCAAGACAAAAAAAAACATCATGTTTAACTTACAATACAACATTCTCACTCCGGACAGTTCAAAAAAAAAAAAAACGCGGGTTTTAGCAGTTGAAATTCAGGCGGAAAGTTGCCGAGGTTCGAGGAGGGACCAAAATAAAAATAACTAAAATTTTTTAACATTAAGTCACGTGACTTTTATGGACCAATGGCAGAACAATAGTTTCTAAGCGCGATTCAGGTCGGAGAGAGTGAAAAACAGGTAAAAAAAAAAAAAAAATACATAAGCATTAAAATGACATATACCTACAAAAATGAATTATATATACATATATATATTAAGCGAGTTGAATGAGGGCTTAAGCCAGTTATAGCTGGAATTGATACCAGTAAAGACGCATTAGTGCCTAGGGTGTATATATCTATAAGAGAGTGAGAGAGTGTGTGTGTGACTTGATTTAGGTCTTTTTGACAGGCAGACTTGGTAGTGGTCGCGGCTCGTGAGTCGAATGCCCCATATGTATTGACGTCCGTCGTCCTGGAGGAGCTGAAGACACTGTGACAGTATCAGTGAAAAATTTGTGGTTGAGGCCCTTGTATGGACTCAAACGATTCTTCGGATTCAGTATAAGACACTGCTCAATAAAATCTAAAAAGTCAGTGTCTGTGCACTTCATCACCCGCCGTAGCGACTTGGTGCCTGGATACTTTTTGCTCACTGGTAGTGGGTTACCTACACTGTCAAAATACAGTTTGCGTCTCCGGCACTGGTTAATCATATAACGGTCTGGCGCACCAAAGATCTCCATCACCCCGCCAAAAACTTCCTTTTCATCTTTACCTACAAAAAGTGGGTAGCTCGTAAACAGCTCGGCAACAATACAACCGAGACTCCATACGTCAATGCGCTGGTCGTAATCCATGCCCAGGATCACTTCCGGGGCACGGTAAAACCGCGACTGGATGTACGTGTAGCTTTTTTCTGTCACAAAACAAGACGAGCCAAAGTCAATGATTTTAACCAGGCCGCGCTCTGGGTCGCTTAATAAAATGTTTTCAGGCTTAAGATCACAATGAATAATCTCTTTACAGTCCAGAAATCGCAGGCCCTCTAGCAACTGTTTCGTAAAGTGCTTGATAAGCCGCAGGTCAAGACCCTTAAACTTGTTAAACTTTAGTAGTTCATACAGATTGATGCCAAGCAGTTCAGTTGAAATGCACAAATGCTCGCGGAAACTAAAGTGCGCTGTGTATCGAATCAAGTGGTACTTGTCCTTGACATCCCACATTGATAGCGCACGCAGAATGTCTGCCTCAATAAGAGCTTGGTTATGAAACGTTGCACGGTTGATGGTCATTTTCACTGCCACAAGCTTGCCGTTCTTGTGGTCAATGCACTTGAGCACTTTGCCAAAACTGCCCTTACCAAGTACACTTAAAACCTCGTAGCGGTATGCAATATGATCACCAGGAATAGCTTTATAATCGCCATTTTCGTCGTCAAACCCGTAATTATTAGCTGCATGACGAATATCACCACTAATTTTTTGTGTTTTGGGCCGCCCGCAAAAGTACACATACCGGTAGTCGAGGATCTCACCTTTTTCAAAAATGTTGAGCCGGCCAGACCTCGCAGCATGGGCCGCCGTGACTGGTTCCGTGCCTTGTAAATATCGCAGATCAACATGGCCATCATCACCAAACGTTGTGACTAACTGACTCATCAGTCGAGGGATCTCATCATCAATGGTAGGCTGCAACTGCATCGGGGAGTTAGATAACCGTCTATTATCAAGCTTTATTTTTGGATCCCGTGGAACAAGTAAAAGGCGCGAGACGCCCTTATTTGTTGTACTGGATTTGGACCGCATCGCGCTAAGATTTTCATCTTCATTAACCTTGAGAATTTTTCTATGGCTGTGACCTTCCTTCGGGTATATGTGCGCCGGACGGTTAAGCGGACGGTACGGTGACGTCACGGGTGGGTTATTTAGAGACAGGTTATTCATTGCTTCGGATAAATCTGGAACCGGGGCAACGTTCATTGAAGACGTCGACGATGACAAGTCCGACATAGTATACGATTTAGGCATATCTTCTTTGGGCTCACTTTTGCGCGCCATAGAACTCAAGGTAGAACTTGGCATAACCTCGCTTCTGCGAGCTTTAAAAAAGTTACCGTTCGTGACGTTCGTGACGTTCGTGACAGGTCTAGTGACCTCGCTTTTACGTGAGCGTGGCACAGAAGTGATAACGGGTTGCTTTGTGACAACAGTGCTCCGACGCTTGACGGTACGCTCGATTGGCGGCACCGGCAGCTTGCGCGGGTGTGACACGCGGTCTGCAGTTTCGGTCGAGGGTGTCGTCGTATCAGGAAATTTTATCGTTGAGGGGTAGTTGGTACTAGCATGATTAATGCTTGGTTGCCGATCTTTAAGTGGTGAAATCGAGCCTTTTGCAGCAACAGCTTTGTCTTCAGCTTTAGGTGGCGAAACCAGGCGCGATGAGTAACGATCAAGGCGGTGTTTCGAACTTAGTGATGTATCGGTTATCGAATGCGTAAGGGTTCGTTTTACAGCAATCGTATACGGAGTCGTAGTAGTCGAGGTGGTTGGAGATGTAGAAGTAGGTGTTTTTATCTGTTTAAGTTGATGAATGGGTGTGTGACGGTGAATGGGCGTATGGCGGTGATGCGGTGGTTCGAGCGTCTCTTGTTCTAGAATGTCATGCAAAGGCGATGGCCGCAGAGCCTCGCGGGCGGCCAGGGTATGTTTCGGAGAATGCAAGTTTGAGTATGATTTAGACCCAGGCAGTGAATGCTGTGAGTTGACTTCGATTGGTCGTGGCGGTTTAAACTGGTCTGACTTTCGCTTGGCCAGATCATACTTTGATGGAGCTGCAGGCAGATCGTGATTGCGCTTAGACTTGAGTTCCAGTGGTGATAGTAGCACGTTATTGCGTCGACTACGTGAATCTTGAGGCGATAAGAGCCGACCTGAATGTCCTGTAGCGGCCCCTATGTTGGTGCCATTGGTGCTGCTTGTGCTGCGCTGGTGCGTGCGAGCGCTATGAATGTTTGGAGGTGGCAACAAAGTACGTCGAGACAGGGACGACTTGGTATCACTAGCAAAGTTGGTTGACTCGCGACGATGCACAGGCTTGCGTACAGATGGCGTTGAGCTTACAATCTGAACTTCGTCATCCTTGGTGGATATATTGCTAGTGTTACTTTGGCCGATATTACCGGTTCCAGATTTGGAACTAATACGTTGAGGAATAGAAGACGACCTAGGAATGTAACTACGATCACGCTCGGTTAGTAACGCTAGCGGCGATTTGCTGGCGGGTCCGCTGCTAGTACCATTTTGAGACTTTGAAAGCGGTAGATGCGGAAGCGGGCTGATGTGCCTCCTACGGGTACTGGCGGCGCCTACACTGGCAGTGCCATCCTGAGCAGTTATATTCCTACCATTAGAGCCGATGCTAGCAGTAGTGGTGTGCAGCTTAGACGAACTCACTGGTAGTGACGACGGAAAGGTGGTTAGTAGTTTGCTGCTTAAGACGGTTAGTATGGCGGCTTTAGGGAATACAAAGAAGGGGGACGTACCTCTTTACATCGTCTTCGAGCAGAGTCTTGGTAGATGAACTGGGCAGAATCGAGGACATTGTGGCGACAGAGGGGCCCATTCTGCCAGAGGACGGTGTCACTATGGGGGTGGTTATGATAGTAGTCGTCGAGATATGGTGGCTGCTAGAAAAGCCCAATGGTGGTCTGGAATATTTCAACACTGGAAAAGAAAGAAAAAAAAAAAAAAAAAATAGGGGGCCCTGTTGCTTTGGCTAGCCAAGGCTAGATGGGATAAGAGAGAAACGGACGAATTGGGACGAAATGTAAACAACATGGCCTCAGTTGTACTGCACGCTAATGCAGGCCTGACCTCATCGATGACTAACGCGTTTACAAAGTCCGTAATGGGACGCAGAGCGGCGCGTCACGAAAAAAAATATAAAAAAATATCACTTTTTATGAGTACACGTCCAAAAAACCACTGCCAAAAAACCCACCTCGTCAAGCACAATCCATTATATTTGACTATGGTCAAGCGCAACAGTGACTCTCAAAAAGATATTTACGTACAACCTATGGCTAGTAGCCTTAACTTTAATCGGCCACTTGCTATACCACGGAGTGTAGGCGGTCAGTTTCATGCCTCACCGGTCATCAATCAAACGGATCCCGACAGAACAAATGGCTTCAGCGATGAATCTATGTTATCGATACGAAAGCGCCAAGTGACGGCACCACTACAAAGTCATTTAGAAAAGAAAACAATTCAAATGCTAATGGAAGGATCACGCAAACTATCTCGGTCCACGCAGAAAACTCAGACAAACTCTCCTGTTAACACAAGTCACTCGTCTGTGGTAACCTGTCAAGATTGTGAGCGTATTATCAACAACAAACACGAGGAGCTAGCTGTCTGCGAAAAGTGCAGTACTTGCGTGTGTCCAACCTGTTGCATTAAAGTTGTATACTCAGGTGGCGCGGTTGACACTATCCTATGTCTTCGCTGTACGTAGCTGAAAGGTCTCTCAAAAGAAGGGATAATTAAAACTCATAACTAATTAATCTTTAAATTTTTAATAACGGGCAGTGCCCACCGACCTTTTTTTTTTCTTGGGTGTTTCATATATATGTTTACGATATATATTTGTAATTAATTGGATTTATATACCAAGTCTAATAGAACTAATAATACAAAAAAATGAAACAGAAAAAACGGCAATGATGAAAAAAAAAAAAAAAGAAATACTAACACAACAGCTGTAATTAAAACTGGATCAAAGCTTGATGTTGTTGTTGTTGTTGTCGTTGTTGTTGTTGTTGTGGCTGCTGCTGAAATTGGAACTGCCCTGTAAGTTGGTTTTGTAGTTGACCCGTAGGCTGACCCTGGAACTGGCTTGTGGGTTGATTTTGAAACTGAAATCCTTGAGGTTGTTGCGGGTGGATCTGTTGAAAAGCACCGGATGCCATGTTCTGTTTAAATGGATTCGTACCCGTAGCATGCGTAGTAAGACCGCCTGTAAAATTCGGTACAGCAGCAGAAGTAAAGCCGCTAGTAGGCGCGGAGGCAGTACCAAAGTTAAAACCAGTGTTAGTGGTATTACCGATTCCCATAGAGCTGAGCGAAGGCATGGGTGGGACATTGCTAGCAGATGATTGCGAAAATGGGTTGTTGCCTGTGCTTTGGGGTAGCATTGACTTGGGTCGGCTGCCAACGGTTGACACTCTTTGCAAAAACGGATTACCACCAGTTGAGGTAGGCATGATGGACACCCGAAACGGGTTAGAACCTGTGGTGGTAGATCCTAGTTGCGAGGCAAACGGGCTACCAGTACTGACAGATCTCACGCCAACGTTAAAACCGGACGCAGTAGAAGGAATAACAACTGAAGGAGATGTAGAATAGCCACCAAAGCCAGCTCCGGTAAATGCGGGTGTGAGCTGGGCCTGGGGCTGTTGTTGAAATGGGCCTGTTTGTTGGGCTTGTAGTTGAGCAGTCTGCTGAGCTTGGAGTTGGGCAGTTTGTTGTGCTTGTAGCTGGGCTGTCTGCTGAGCTTGGAGTTGCGCAGTTTGTTGTGCTTGTAGCTGGGCTGTCTGCTGAGCTTGGAGTTGGGCCTGTTGTTGAACCTGCTGTTGGGCATGAAGCTGAGCCTGCTGCTGTGCAAATTGTGAATTGTCAGGCTGACCCCAGGGGTTAACGACGCCGGTCTGGTTGGGGACCACCTGGGTTTGCACCCCAATGGGAATTTGTACAACAATAGGCTGTTGCTGAGATGTGAATGGCTGTTGCGCTTGTTGTTTTTGCTGCTGCTGATACTCCTGGCTGTTGCCACCAAAAATATCAACCAAGTTGCTAGGTTGTGTTTGCTGACTTATCAGAGCATGGAATGGGTTAGTGTCAACCGCAGTGCTTGAAGCGTTCTGAACGGGATTTAATCCATTTACAGTAGACTGTGCAGAAGTAACAGCACCATCCTCAGCCGTTGCTGAACCTTTATTAGATTCTTTGGCTTGCTTTTCAGCCAAGTATTGACGGTGGTTGATTTCAAAATCAGGATCATTTAAATACTCTTCCAAAGAATCAGTGAGTGACACAGGTGCGTGTTTTATGTTGGGCACGCGCAATTGCGTAACGTTTTCCAAGTTTCTGGCAACCCGTAAAAAGCCAACTACTTCAGTTGTTTGCTTCGTGAATCGTTTGTAAATTTCAAGACCGTGCGTAGCATCAACCTTTGACATTTCAAAGTAGTGCTCAAGAACATTTATTACACCCTCGTTCAGGGTCTGGTAGAGAGCTAACAAGTCTCGTACAAGATACCTAAATGCAGTCAGCACAATTTCGTTGTCCACATCCTCTTCATGAAAACGGCATCTGACCAGCGCCTGGATCTGAATCAGTACACTATCGCATTCGCGCAGCAGACCTTTTTCAACGGAAAGTGTCCTGAGTCTGCCACCAGATTTAGACTTGTTCCGCACATAGTCAACCTCAGTCTTACTATACTGAATAGCTCTTTCCTTGAGATATCGGGCATAGCGGCCAATGCCATAGGACTTGCCGCCTTTTTCAGCAACCACGTCGAACATTCGAATGTTGTGTGTCAGATATCTAAGTGTAGCTTCCTTCGCACCCTCGCGAATCATGATATGAATCACAATCAAAGCTTTATAGGAAACTGTCCACGCAGAGTCCTTGAGCCGGACACTAAGCGCCCATAAAATAGCTTCAAGGTCTTCTGGGTAGTTAGTGCCATCAAGAATAGGTTCAATGTATTTGGCCTTAGGTGAGTCAAGCTTGACTTTGGTAGCTCCTTTGACAACTTTATCGTATTTCATTGTCAGATGCGAGTAGAGCTGGATGCAATGTGGGAAAGCGAGAGGGGCGGAGGTTATGCGTAAGTAACTAGAGAAGGGGTTATTGGAGATTAGGAGAAGGATAGAACAACAACGGACCAAATGGCAACTTTGAAAAAAAAAAAAAAAAAAAAAAATAGGAGGCCTAACCCTTTTAGGCATCTGAAAAAAAAATAAGCAACGCCATAACTTGAACCAGCTTTTGAACAAGAAAATCTGGTCCATATAGTTGATTAAGACTTAGTAAGTCTGGTTGCTTATTCATTTAACGATTTTTATTTTGAATAATTTGTGTCAAATGTTTATGTGTTTAAAGTTCAATTAATAAAATTGTATGATTTTTTTTACCTTGTAGCTTGAATAGTGTCGGCCTTCTTTGAAGTCGCAGTTTTGACAGCAGTTTTTCTACCTAGCACCAGACTATCACTTGTAGTTTTAAATATGTAGAAAATATATTACTTGTAGTCTTAAATATGTAGAAAATGTATTGCTTGTAATGTTATTTCTAGCAACTTTATTTTAAACATATATATGTTTTTTGTTCAAGTCTTTAAATCAAAAATCTATACATTGGTTTTGGAATTTGAACGTTAAAAAATGGGGCACTGTGAAAACAAATAAATCACAAATATAAAAGGCGCAGCACCCCCTAACTTATATAACTCTGCTTGTATTTACTCAGTTTATTCGTAATATAAGTTTTAACTGATCGAAAAAAAACAAAGAACTGACAATATTGAAAAAAAAAGTTTCAAAGAGTTGTGTAATTATGAGTCTATATACATGTGATGGAGCTGGTCTGGAGCCAACTATCATTGGTTATATTATTTATTGTATTTATATTTTGTATTACCGATATATACATTAATTAGATTTAAATTTTTTGAATCTCTTTAATTATCAAAAAATTGTTCAATAATTTCTTTGATGAAAACGTCACCGAACAACAAAGCTGCATGTTTACATTATGTAAATTTGATGAGATTCCTTGAGTTAATCTTTATTTGTTATAGTTACTAGTAGAAGCTTGATTAAAGGTTTCTTTGAAAATAATGGTATTAAACCGCAAATACTGTATGTGCATAGAATGCTATATGGTCTACATTGCAGACTTTATAGCTTGTCACAAGTTTCTTTTTAAAGATGTTTTTTTTTTTACTTTTCTAATCATGCACATAAACTCATACTCTATTATAGAAACATCATTCTACTATATAAGGTCATACGCTTCAAAGACAAATTTCAAGTATTTACTTGAACAGAAATCCTTATTTTTATTTAGCGCGTTATCCCATTTCATGCATGAGTATTCATTGAAAAGCTTCTAAAGATTATTTCAGCCATCAAAGTTTTTCTAAAGAAAAAAACACTCTCAAACAAATTACTTCCCATACTTAGCTTATGATGTTTGACATTTCTTAATTGTTAGTTTCCGTAGGTTTCTTGATATCAATAGTTGATATTATCTTCTAATTCATATCCATTTTTGTTAAATTCTCATTAAATTATACGTTCTTTAAGATGAATCTATGTCATACTTTGTTTAAAGCTCAGGTGATGATATTGAGCTGAATTATCAATACTTGTGACAATATATATACTACATATTTTTCAAAATATTAATAAAATTTAGTATTCAATTACTTTCTATGAGTGATAAATAATCATAACTATTGATTTATTAAATAAATGACGTAAAAGTAGCGTAGCCAATGAAAAAAATAAAAAATAAAAAAAAAATTGAGTGTAATATTCTTGTTAACGGTACTGTTCCACAGAAATAAAGCAAGAAACACACTTTTATAAATCAGTCAACTAGCATACTATAAAAATATTCTGTAATGTATTTTTCAAGCAAGCTGTGTTTGCTAAAAGATATCTTGATATCAAAACGAGTCGTTGTAGTTTAAAGCACACAAATTTTCTCTCAAAACTGAGATTTTTTGAAGAATTGATGATACAGTTGCGAAAAAAAAAAAAAAAAAATTTTTACCATTAAAAATAATTACGAAAGTAACAGAAATTTCCACAGCGTAAAGTTCATTAAAATATATCGTTGATGTTTGCGGTATTTATCAAAAAAAAAAAAAACCAATAAAAAATATCATGAATAAAAAAAATGCTCAAAAGACCACTAAAAGAATAGTGGTGAAAAAAAATGCATGGTCTAAATTAAAAAATTGTACCAGGAGGAAATTTGATATCTTTTGCTGGTAGGTGTGGACATCCAGTGGCATCGCAACCTTTTCCAGCGACGGTAGTACCCCACCAATTGAAGTTAGCGGAACCACCAGTATATACCACACAAAAGTAGATGATGATGGCAGCGATAGCAAGGCCACAGTCAAGGCCGGTAGCCAAAACAAGGTTATATTTTTTCCACCATGGATTTTTGCGCTTGTGAATCAAGAAGTTAAAAATAAATGAAACTACAAACCAAGTTGAGTAGTTAAAACCAGTGACTGAGGGAATCTGGGCAGCACCAGCAAGAAATAAAGTCGGATTGGCTTTTTTCCAAAAGGTGGAGTTGGGTCTCCAGTAAGTAAGAGCAGCACCAAGTAAAGCACATCCAGCGCCAAGAATAAAAAAGTAATGGATGAAAGAGTAGCGACCACCAGCGGCAAAAATTTCACTTCCAAGAAGACCCCAAATCAAATGAGTGTTAAAAGAAGTTTGAATACTTCTGCAAATCATGTTGTTTTTGGCATTAGGTGTACAGACATCTTCAATATGGTAAAGAACCCAGCCTGTAACAGCAGGATTAACCACAGCAGCCCAACAACCAGCAACAAAAAGAATTGTCATGGTAGTATATGGAGGAATTTTCATGTAGTGACCAATTTTAGCACCTTGAGACATATGCATGGCGTGCTGAAGAGTGGAAAAGCCAAACAGGTAAAAGTACATTAGGGCCATAGGTTGACCTTTAAACCAAAACGAAGAGACAATGTTGAAAAAAGTACCCATTCCCACAGTTAAGTTAGACCGAGACTCAATAAGAGTAAGAGGAATAAAAAGAGCACCACCAATGATCAAAGCAATGACAAAACCATAAGATGTAATCTGAGTATCTTTCCTCCAACCTTCACAGAAAGCAAAGCCAAGAGCAAGTCCAACAGCAATAGAACTCAGATAAACAGCCCAATGAGGATATTTATACTTTGACATGATTTGATTGTGAATATCCGTTTGTCTGTTGCGAATCTTATCAATTACGTCGTGCTTGAATCTGAAAAAAAATGACACCCAAAGAGCAGAAAAGGCAGCCAAAGAAAGCGCAATGTTCATAATATAAGAAATAGGCAAAACCACAGGAGAATAATTTTTTATTTTAGTCAGGTTTAGAGTCCAATCCTTGTTGATGACCTGTTTTGGTTTATAAGCAGTACCATTTTTATTAAAAATATTGTTGGACATGATAGGCAAGTGAGCAGTTTGCCAGTGATTGGTGTAATATAAACCTGGCATGACAATCCAAACCCAAAAAACAAAAGAACCAAAAATACAGGCAGAGGCCCAAAATGGAGTAACAAGAGGGTTTCCAATGGACGAAATTTGGGCCCAGTCAAGAGTAAGAGGGAACAGCCCAAGACCCGTTTTTACACCAAAGACCTGTCCCAGAGCAGCGCTGCTAGGCTTACACCAAGAGATCCAAGCACCAAGTGTCGATAAAAATGGCATTATGAAATCGGGGAACCAGTACCAAACAAAAGAACCTGTGAAAACTAAAGCAAAAAAGGATAATCTTGAGATAGTCCAATTATTTGCAGGATGGTTTTCCTTTGAGTGTAAGGTCTTGAATAGGGCACAAGTAGAAAGAGTCGAAGGCCATACAAGATTAGCAGGGTTAACAAGAATAGGAAGCGAAAGACCACACCAACCAAAAGAAATCAGATAGCAACACATGTTAGAAAGAATAGCACGCTTGATACCAATATCATGATCAAAATATTTGACCTGTTCAGTAAAAACAGTGTTTACAAGCCTGGCAGAAACAACAACATTGATGAAAATGGTAGTGCAAGCATGCTCTTTCATGTTAAAAGGACCAGGGTTAAGGTGAATCCCCTTGAAAGATACATCGGGAACAATCCTGTACCAAAGATCACCCAGTGGGTAACTGAGAAGCTGACCGACAATTGCACCAATTGAAACTGACGGAAATCGAAGTTGAAAGAATGCATCAACACCAGCAATGACAGAACCAAAAGCAAAAGCTAAAAACCACATTCTTATTGTCAAACAAGGTAGATCAATGTCTTCAGTAATGACAATTTCAGAAATATCTTGCATGGTAATATCGACATTTTCATCGTCGGAATCAGTCATATTTTGACGCTTTTCCTGGACATTGTAGTTGTCTTCTTTTTCGCTTAGAGGTGAAGTTTTAAGATTATCATCGTTGATGAAATCTCTTTTTTCAGCGGAGCTGTTGTCTTCTGAGCTGCGCATACTTGATAATTATGGTTAGATATGATCTGTGATGAAATTGATTAGATGATGATAGATAATGTCAACCAAGAGGAAATGTAAATTATTTATATATTTCCAAACTCCGAAAGAAAGCAGGAAAAAATATATGAAAAAGTTTTTTTTACCAGACTCAAAAAAAAAAAAAAAAAGAAAAAAGCCGACCAAGTTAGGGAACTTGAATCTGATAGCAGTACCGACTTATGTTAACTACTACCAACCTGGAAAAAAATATCTGATTGTTTGATGTTTTTCCATCCCGTAAGAGCTAGTCAAGCCTTTTTGGTGGGTACTTGTGTTGTACTTTTTTTCTTTTTTTTTTTACGAAATTTCAAACGACTATTAAAGAAACATGGCTAAGATATTTTTTTGACCGAAAAATGATAAAAATGTATATCAAAACCATCTCAATAAGAGATCAGTAGCTATACCAATTCAAAACACCAATCAGCTTTCACATCTGACTTTATTTTTTTTTTTTAAGAATGTTTTTTTTTCTTTCCAATACTAACTAATAGTTACATACAAATATATTTTTAAAATTGTTGTCGGTATACAGTTACAAGCATGCTTCAAATGTTGTAGTTATTAGCAAGTATTAATAATTGGCTTTAAATTTGTAGGTCAGCCATTGTCACACAAACCTCTTGAAAAAAAGAACATACAGCAGACTCGGTTTCACTTGAGAGGCTAATTTTACCGTAAATCCGACATGAATAAAATCAATATCAAAAGTAATTTTTTATATGAACAAAATATTTCAAACAAAAAAAAAAAGCTAGTAAAAACATAAACATTGGCCAAAGAAAATAAAAATCGTTTTTTTTGCCTGTTTACTAATATTCATGAAATTTGACTAATATTGAAAGGAGGGTTTAATTATTTTTGTTTGTGAGCTTTTTATTTTTATCCGGTGGCAGTTGAAAAAAAAAAAACATTGTTACCAATCTTTTATTTTCATGACCAGACAGTACCTTTAATTACCTCAAAATACGTATTTAAACCTTTTTTTCAATATGCAAACGTCGAAAGGTAGAATCATTGAGGCAATTACTTCAAGTTACCAACACTTGGATGACATAATATTGTAAAACGTGACAGTTGGTTAATAATAATATTTGATTTATCAGTTTTTGGTAGTTTGTGAGTAAATATTGATTTAGTTAAGATATGATTTTGATGGCATCTACAATAGATTAGTTAGTAGACATTTGAGATCTTTTTTGTTAGCTTGTTTAGGATAAAAAAAAGTGCAATCCTGGAAGAATACATGAGTTTTTTTTGCCCGTAACTAAATTTTTCTTTTTAGAACTTGTGAGATGAATTATGATAATATGAAATCACTCCAGTTTTTGGATTGGTGATTATTGAGATTAAAATGTTTTCTTTTCAATTAACACTACTGATTCATATCTCTGTTTCGTTGATGTTTATAATATATATTAAGAATGGTAATAGTATTTTTTTTATTAATAAAAATAAACAAACTTCATAAATCAGAACCAGTAACTTTTCAGATCCTCTTTGAATTAGCATTATTAACTTAAAAAAATATTAGCTGGTTTGATCTGCAAACCATGAGTTTGACATGTACTTAAACAATTTATAAAAAGAGTGGATCAATAATGTAAATGTTGTATTGTACTTAATAAGAGATATTATAATAAATTTCTAGCGTACATTCGATAAATCTATTTATTAAACAACTGAATTTAAAAAGCTGCCACGTTTTCAGGCCCAATTTACCAGGTTTGTAATCTAGAAAAGCTGGGATAATTTTTTACAAATATTTTATAATTTGATGGACTCTTATTTTTTTTTGACAGATTTATTATTATTTTAACAAAGTTGTCTAGTACATAACTATGCAGCTGCCACTTTGCACTTTTAAAGTTTATACATTTTCAAATATCGGAAGCAGGCTAATGTTTTCCTGCAGCCCTAACTGCCTATTTTTTTTTCACTAAAAGCTTACAGACTCTGACCAATCATTTATTTGTGGCAATCCTCACAAATTGAAACCTAATTTTATATCCAAAAATGGTAAAAGTTGATTTTATATTCATGTTGTATTATCAATCTTTAACGCCTCTTATTTTGCCAACTTTTTAAAATTTATACTACATTTTTAAGTATTAGATCAACTTTCAATTATCAAAGTAATTTTTTGATCAATGATTTGATTTCATGATAAAATAGATTTTTCGTTATTTCTTAGTAAAGATACAATCAAAAACAATTTTTTTCAGAAACGTTTTTTATTTTGACATGACTATTTAACTAAATTTTTCATTTTTTATTTTTCATTAAACGTAGACGGCTCCGAAAGCATTATTTTTAGTGTTTTCAAAATACCATTATCAACATTTTTTGATCTATCAGAAGCTATAATATGACTTGAGTGTTATATCACCATACCTGGTGATATTATTATGAATTTAAAAATGTAGACGTTATTTTATTTTTTTTCGTATTTTTGATTTATTTTTTGAAAGAAAAAAATGTGAAAAAAAAAAAAGTTGAAATAGCCGGATAATTACATATAATTACCTATTTTGTAAATTAGGCCCTTTTTTGTGTTCCATGGTATTCCGAAACCCTGAATTTACTTTAGGTATAAGCTTTTTTTTTTTTGTTAATATCAATATGCATTGATTATTTTATGTACGGCGCAATTGAAGCGACCGCAGAAGAGATGGTTAATGATCGTCCATCTGTATGTGGTCTATTCTTGTTTTATTCACTTATTGTTTTCTCTATATAACTTATACTGAGCTATAATGACAATAAACTGATTGCAATACCGATATATTTTATAACCATCAAGCTGTATTACAAGAATAATAAATCACTGAAAACAAAATCTTTTCAAAACAACTAAGCTTTAGTTTATTCATTTAAAAACAGTCTATGAGTTTTGGCAAAGCTTTGAATTACAATTCATAAGAGAATTCTGAAACCAATATAAAAAAAATCCCAAAATTCCGTATTTGTCTAGAATAAGTCCCTGGATTTAGATTGAAAGTACTTGATTCTTTGCTTTTTTTTTTTTTTTTTGATTGACCTAAAAGTTTAAGAAAGTTTTTTGGTTTTTGAAAATAAAAGTTCCCAAAGCCTCTCTTTCAAATAGCAATGATATCCTTCATAAGGATATTCGGCATTTTTCAACGTAAACCTGGTAACAATATTTTAATATCTTACAGATTTTCTTCAAAATTACTACAAGAGCAAAAAAAAAAATTTTTGATTTTTCTTTTTTTTTTCTTTTTTTTTTTTTTTTGATAATTGCATTTTTGATATAATTCACGTACGGTATAGTATTGTCTTTGTTACTTATTAACTTTTGCATAAAGTTAACAAATCACGAGAAATGAAATTCAAATAAACAAAAAGAAAACAAAAAAAAGCCACTAGAAAAAAGGAATTTTTCCAAAATTATTTGTTTTAACGCACCAAATAAATTTTAGCAATTAAAAGCACAGGTTGGTTGCAACTTTTTGTATTGCATAGTCTCAAGTTCTTCACGGGTTTAAATCAAAAAGTAGCCGACAATACTCACATTTCAATTGGTCAATACTAGGAAATTATACACATTAAACGTTTAGCAAATATTTTAATCGCCCCGCGTAATTGAAGTGTGATTAATATTATAGATCATGCTTACAAATAAGCTCTATGGACTTTATTGTCTTTGTGCAGCTGAAACATGTTATTAAAAAGATATGTGTGGAATTTTGAAATTGCTTTAATTATTGATATTTTATTCCAAGTTATCAAATTAAAGATTTCGTATCAATAAATCTAACCTTTGGTTTTGTATAATCTCCTTGATCAAATTTGTAAGCATGACTGTGGAGCTTGCCAAAAAAAAAAAAAAAAAGAAAAAACCGAAAGTGTAAAACTTGAACGTCTATTCCACTTTTCAAACAATCTGCCAACGGAACTTGCCGGCTATTGAAAATCATTATGTGAGGCTTACTGCAATGTTTTAATAACCTACTTTCATTATGGAGGCCAAACTATAAACGCCTGTTACGTCATAACATTCGATTGCCACAAATCTGATTATCTCTTTTAGAACAGAGTCACAGATTTACCATCAATGATATTGTCAACTTCTCTGTAAATAAAATACATAGTAATGAACAATATTATAATCAAGTACTGTGCCAAGCATTAAACTCTGAATCTTGCTTTTGTTCTTATGTTTGGTGGCTGTGTGAAGATTTTTCCGGTTTGCTTTTTGTTTTTGATTTTTATGACCAATAATACTTGATTATTTTTGTAATACTTTTTGTTGACCTCTCTCGTTGTAAATGCAGTATCAATATTAATACTGTTGGTATACTCTTTTTTGTAACTAATTATGAATTGTAAAGTCTTGAGAAAACCAAGCCCAAAAGCTAAGAATTTTTGTGTTAATAAATACTTTTTTTTTTCTTATGATACTTTGATAATAAAAAGTACGTATAGTCTGAAGATAGCGCTTAATGGCTCTTGGAATCTTTTTTATTTTATTTTAAAGATCTGATTTGAATGGTAGGCTCTATGCGGCATCTACTGACTGACATACAAATCTCGGATCGTTTACTTTCAGCTCAAGTTTTCTGTATTTACTTTTTTTTTATTGTAAATTTTATAATATCCAGAAAACAAAGCGAATAAAAGCGCGAAGTCTTTCTTTTCCGAAATTATATTCGGAAAGCATTGTCATTGGTAGCCGAAAATAAATTCTGTCAAAAGAAAATCGAGCTATTTTGTTTTAACAACGAGTTATTTTTTGTCTTTTTAAAGACAAAGGCGGAAATTTCGAAAGCTTGACACAAGTCTTTGAACTTCATTAACTTGAAAGGCTTGAAGCATTTTTATTATGTTTTTACATTTTGTTATTAACCATTTTCAAGTACTGTAACAATTGTATTTTTTTTTTTGGAGTCCTGGTTTGGACATTTACTAAAAGAGAAGGGCATTACATAATTTTACGTAAAAATTTTTGCTGTTCATCCTCTCAATTTTGTCTTTAAACAGAAAGAAACTGATCGGTGCTGAAATTAAAAATTAGCATGAAATCATAACAATATTGTGTTTATTGTTATGTTAATCTGTTCAATGTTCTTATAGTTAAATATTAGTTACAGTATTGAGTTGCGATAATTAAGCGCGCTGGTTTCAAAAAAAAAAAATAAGAAAGTGTTAAATTAGCTAGTATTCAACTTGAGAAAACTTGAAATGCGTCTGATAAGTTTTAATGATGTCAGACCAGTAGAAATCAATTTGAGCTAAATAAACCAAACTTTTTTTTTGTAGAATAACACGAGCTCTTTTAGTAGATGATCTATATGAAAGATGATAATAATACTTGAAATATCTCCAACTCAATGTTCAATAATCTATGGAAACATTGGAGTCATTTACATTTTAAGCCAGAGACTTCTCTGTAAACATGATTATACGTAAATCCAACTCGCTAGCTGTTGATCATTGTGTATTCCATACGTAGATAAACACAACAGTTTACTATTTGAATATAGTTTATAGTTTGTATTATATCATAGAGTGCAGTCAGTCGCCGCTAACATCCATTTAGAGGTCTTTGTAAGTTTCAAGCAAATTTTAAAAAAAGGAGGAAAAAAAGTTTTTTGTCGTTAGTTTCGGAAGAGTTGGGTTGAGTAGTTGGTCATCGAATCCCGAACAAATACCTACTAAATAATTTTTAAAAGTGAGTAAAATATTACAAAAAACCTACACCTGAGAGCTTCTAAACAAACAGATCATATTTTTACCGAAATGAGCTGAAAAAAAATATCATCTTCTTGTTTGTACTCGGATCGAAGTTTCAGAATTTTCACCAGATTATTACTCGGATCGTGAAAAAAGAAAATTCATGAACAAACAAATTTAGAACTTTCGGATGATTTACTTTTGTGTGACCACGGTTTTCGGATACTTTGAAAAAAAAAAATTTTTTTTTATCAGATTACAAATTTCGTTTTTTGTTCTTTTTTTTTTGCACTTGACTGTTCTATATACATATAATTTGATAAAAGTGTTTAGTAGTGGAAAAATATATCATTTTGACTTGTTTGAAAAAATTTAGTATACGTATATATTAAAATACAAGTAGGTGAGTTTTGGAAAGCAATTATTGTGTTAAGGAACAATAACTTCCAAATTTTGGCTTTATGCTACAATATTAGTAAAGTTAAGTATAATCATCAATAAATGAGATCATTCATAACTGTTTTATTTATATACATGGCTTACAACAAAATTTGCATTTTGTGTATATGAAAAGAATTGTTTCATAATAAATGGGACCGTTTCAAGATTGTAAGATTCAATAGAAAGGTAACTTAAATCAATATGAAATTATGAACTGAATAGAAAAATAATAGCTTTAATTGATTTTTTCAATCAAAACAAAAGAATCTAATCAAAGAAGTCATAACAGTTGGTAGAAGAGCCAGATTTTATTCTTGATTTTTTCAAGCTTCTATGCTATTTTTTTTGTCTCTGTTTTCAAAACTTTGGACATGACTATGAATCACATCCAAATTTTAATCTATTCAATATCAACGTAGCTTATAACCCAGTTTAAACTAAATGTTATCAATTAACATAACAAATTATTTTACAATGTTGCCGCGAAAGTTAGTCTTAAGTAAATTTTGTTTAAACAATTAAATATTATAATTTGAAAGTTTATTTTCATTTTTAATTTTTTTTTTTTGCAAGTTAAAGACAAACTGGTCCCGAAACATTCTGTCTGGTTTGAGATTTGATTGATATGAACTTTTTTTTATCAAAAGTATTATAATCGTAACTTTATGATACAACTTAAAATTTTTTATTTTATTGTTTTTTGATTCACGATATCGTCATCGGTTCAGTAAAGTCTATAGATTTTTATTACTAAACTTTCAATTTCCATTTTAGATTAATTCACGCAGATTGTTTTGATCTTTATACATATTCAATTTCGAAATAACCTTTTCCAACTTGTAATCTGTATCAATCTGATAACTTTTTTTTTGGACATTATCTTAGCACCAATGCTAGCAATGTTTGAAAAAATAAAGTTGAAAAAAAAAAGTCAATGGTATTTAGTTTTTGATAGCATTTAATTATACCCTCAAAAAATTGACAATTGATCTTTGAACGTCGAAGTCAACAAATTTTAGTATTATTAGAATTATTGATATCTTGTAAGACTGAATAACAAATTTTAGTATTATTAAAATTATTTATATCTTGTAAGACTGAATTTTGATATTCTTAAAACCATTTCAAATATAATGTCAAATTTTTTAAAAAAACATATCTAGAAACATTGGTTTCATTCTTGTAATTATATGTATGTACCGGGTGGACCACCAAATTTTTGCAATCACGGGATCACCTTGATGATAATTTTAACTACGGCAACGAAAAAAAATCAATTCAGTTATCAAATAGTACATGATGGAGCCGGAGAAAAGACAGGTAAAAACAGTAAAAAGTACATTTTATTTTAATTTCAAATGTTCAATATATCCCCCTTTTTCAGCAATGACTGCGGCAATTCTCTTAGGTAGAGCCTGAAAGTACGGGTCCAACATCTTAGCATCTATTGTATCCCATATTTTCACTAAAGCCTGCTCCATTTGCTGCCGCGATCGGACGCCTGGATATTTCTGAGGAAGGGTTCTCTTTATATAGGCCCAAATCTATTCAATAGGATTGAGATCCGGACTTTGTGGGGGCCATGCAAGGGTGGAAAATTTCTGAGTATTCAGCCAATCCCTTACTAACTTTGCAGTATGAATAGAGGCCCCATCTTGCTGGAATTACATCGCACAGCCGGCCGCCTGACAATTGCTTATTTCAGGAAGCATGTACTCTCTTAATACATCTATATACCCTTTGCTTTTTAGGCCAGGGGGGTTATGGATATAGAGTTGGGTTTTGCCTGTGCCATGGATGCCACCCCATATCATCATACTGTCGCGACCCTGGGAAAAAGTAGGTTGAACTATGGGGGCCTGAACGGCCCGACAGAGGTATCGCTGGAGGCCGTACGGCGCCCCGATCAAAAACATAGACTCATCGGAAAAAACAACATTTTTCCAATCGTCAGTCGTCCAGTCCGAGTGGGCCTTAGCAAAAGCTAGTCGACGTTTTTTAGACCGGATACTGAGATAAGGCCGCTGAACAGGTAGCCGAGACTCTATCTCATGTCGCTTCAATATTCTGCGAAGTGTGGTCACTGGTATATACTCCTCTCGGCTAATTTGTCAAATCGATTTTCCAGGCACTTTTAAGGCGTTCCGCACCAGATGAGTTTCAGCACGAGTAGATAATTTTCTTCTTATTTCACTAAGTTCTTCTGGGGTCTTGAGCTTCCTTTGCCGGTATTTGGTGTTCCCCACAATATTAGAAATTGTCGTATGTGAGATACCCATGAGCTCGCCAATTTTTTGCTCAGAAAACCCTTTAAGTCGCAACCGGCGGGCGATCTCCTTCTCGTTCTCATTCAAATGTATATAAGTCATATTTAGTATATTAAAGATAAAAATTGACGGTACTTTCTATAGATCTATTTTTTTTGAATATTTAAATTGGTCGACGATTTTAGCTTTTGGTTGTGGTCCCGTGATTGCAAAAATTTGGTGGTCCACCCGGTATATACGTATATTTGATTATAATAAAAAAATTTCTACTCATCTGTCTTTCTAGTTTAAAAATATGCTTTTAATAGTAAAGTGGTCAAATCTGTTCATAAATTTGTGCAAAAAAAAGTGAATACTGTTCTTTTGATAATCTGTAATCAATAATAATCTATGATCAAAAACAATATGGGTTTGTTGTTCTCGGGACTAGATTTTATTATACTGAACCATCGAAATGCAAGCCTTGGTTCTGTGCCATCCAGCAATGTGAGAAAATCTCCGCTTGACACATTGGTTTTAAAGTTTATCTCTTAACTGTTAAAAATTAATCAGACCTTAGTTTACGTCGTGTCTGATTTTACTCTATATAGTGGCAAATATTGCAACTATAAATTTCGCTTTTCTTCCTGGACTTCTTAATTTCTATTCCCTTTCTTTTTTTTTCCCTTTTCCTCTCTCTGCCAGTAAGGTGGCTATGCATGCCCCTTACTGGTTGTCCAGCCCCCCTGGTCTATGAATGTTTGAAAATGGGATTCTTAATTGAACTCTCGCCATATGAAATTGAGCCTGACCGCTCTACTGAATACTGAACTACGCTATGCCGCGTTATTTGAATTGAAATCTGAGCTAACACGCTCCGCGGAACTCTACCTCTTTCCGTTGATAAGAATTGAACCTTGGCCTCGATGCCTCTAGAAGACGAAGAAGAATACCAAGCTCCGCCAAGCTTGAAAAACGTCCCGAGTATGCGCATTAGTCGCACCCTTTGTACTCAGTCTCCTAATTGGATTCTGAGCCTGTGGTTGGAGTTTTTCTTTTTTTTTTTAAAAAAAAATTTTTTGCTCCATCCGTTTTTTATCTGAATAAATTTATTTGTTGTTTAAAAAAAAAAGACTTTCCGTAGATTTTTTTTTTGGCATATTTTCTTGTTATTTTGTTTTTTGATTGTTATTGAGTCAACTCATTGTTCAGAAAATGCTTTAATTTGACTCTTTCGTAGATTTGCTAAAGTCTTTTTGTTTTAAGAAGTTTGACAATGCCTTGATCATGAAATATTTCAATGCCTACTCAACAAGTACACTTCAACCGTATCACTTATGAAAAACAGTTTGATATGTTGGGTTGTATTTTATTTAACCATGTCGAAGAAATTGAAACTGAGAGTATTACAAGTTTTTCTTGAACAGTTTAGCTTTTGACAATAAAAAGTGTTTTTTTTTTTTTAGCAAAGGCGTCTGGATGACCCATGATACCACTGCCCATAATATGTCAGTTATCATGTGACTGTACTTACCCTATGTTAGTCAAACTGAAAAGCCCTAATTGATCTCAGTGTTTGAACAAAAGTAACCCTAATCCACTAGCTACAAATAAAAAAAAAATGAAAATTTCTTACAGAACTTTTTTCTTTTCTTCTTTTCTAATTTACTTCTCTACAAAGGCCTACTTTATTTATGGTAGTCTCTTTATTACACGCGATTCGTAGATATTTTTAATCATTTGATACATAATTCAATAAAGGTATGTCTCTCTCTCAACATTCATTTCTTTTCACTTTCTGTTTTTCAGAATCCGCCCCCCTGCATTAGCCATTTTTTTTTCTATACTATGATGATACACTTAAACTTATTAAACTGGAATTACCGACAGAATCACTTGTGTTGATAAAAGTTTTGCTGCAACATTTTGTTCTGATTTTGAATTTCTTTTTGGCTTATTTTATGAAAAAAAAGAGGGGGGGATTTGTGTTTTGAAAGAGCTTTTGAAATAATTTTTGGTACTAATCTATTTCATTTTGTTTAGGTATTTACTTGATCCTCTTCTTTTCATGGCAAATGCCTCTTTTATATGATGACTATCAGCACTGGGCACCGACGAACAAAATGTTCAATATGAGTGACATGCTTTTAAGTAGGCCTAGAAAACCTACGCTACTGATTACTTCTTTATTGGGTTTATTGGCTGATGATTATTTCTAATAAACTGATTCATTATACTAACATACTTTTGACAGATTATTATTTCTTGATACTTTTATTTTAATTACAGTAAGTTAATCACTCTTTTCATTTTTATTTTTGTTCTTGTGGTTTAAATGATGATTTCTTGATGACGAGTCCAATTCAGGTTTCCTGATGACGATACATTCACATTTAATACCATTCATGCCTACTGAATAAACCCAAGAATAATAGATATACATTTATTTTTCACGTTTATTTCCAATGAAATTTTCTAATAATAGTAGGTTTTTTTTTTTAATCTATAAGTAATGATATGACTTTGGGCCTTTTGATCTTGATTCAATATGATGAACAAACGAAAAAAATAGACAAGCATATGTCTGAAATTCTTAATGAAGCGAAATTTTCCATATGTCTGACTGAGTCAAGATCAAGCACCTTTAATGTCTTGTATCCTTTTTTTTTTTACTTTTCGTTCGTACAAGTACGTATTTGTACGTGTCTTATAAAATATATAAATTTTAAATTAGTTTATGTTTATTTTATTAAACCTGTTCCTCTGCAAACGCGTTCTCGATTGGTTTTTCCATAAAACTAGCGTGACCGAGAATCGTCACCATTGACGCACCAATCAACCACAAAATCGTAGAAATCGGTGACGCAAAGAACCCAAGCGGAACAGCGACAATGAGCAGGCCGGTGTACAATTGCGAGCTAGTAAAGGTGGTAAAACCCAAGTTGAGGTCATTACCCTGCAAGCAGCCAATACCATACATGCCACCAGCAACAAGCAAAATCACAAATAACAGCAAAATATTGGTAATCAGACTGTAAATGGACAGCAAACTAAACACAATTGCATAATTGGTAGAAAAATGGCCTAGATTGAAGTTGATACGCGACTGAGCGTCGCCCCAGCCAGAAGGTTTGCTGAAACGTTTGTAGTCAAAAAAGTCACTCAAAGGCTTCACGTTGCTTAAACGCGACTGCAACGCACCAGACTCAGTACGGAGTCGTTCAAGACTGAATCGATCAGCAAAGCTAGAAAGCTGGAAATCACATATAGAAAAAAAAAGAAAAAAAAAAAAGAGGAGGAAAAGGATTAGAGATCATTGAAAATGAAGGAGATGATAAAAAAGCTGCCAGCAGGGCGATGCCACTGAAAGATCAGCCTGAATAAAAAAAATAAAAAATAAAAAATAATAATAATAATAAATGAAATGAAATGAAAGAAATAAAGAAAGAAAAATGCGCAAGCTAATGATGAAATATACTTACAGGGAGATATGAAAGTCTAGAAGTGATGCTATCCATTTTATATTTGGGGACGTTAGATATGAAGAGAAATTGGGAAGATGAAAAGTGTTTGTTAGGAGTGTGTGTTGGTGATATCGAAAAGGAATGTAAAATCTGACTTGAAAAAATAAAATAAAATAAAATACAATAAAATAATAAAATAATAAAATAATAAAAATAAATAATAAAATAATAAAATAATAAAATAAAATAATAAAATAAAATAAAAATAATAAAATAATAAAATAATAAAATAATAAAAATAATAAAATAATAAAATAATAAAATAATAAAATAATAAAATAATTGACGTGGCAATGCTACAATTGTAACAAACAGTACATGTCTTTCTATTCAAGAAATTACACGACGCCAAATAGGTACGACGCGGTAAATAAAAACAAATCTCAACTGACATTTGACAAAAACAATATGAAAATGTATATACACTGTTAAAAGAAAAAACTATGTGTATTTATATTATTAAAAATAAAATAAACCGAAATAAAATAAAATGAAATAAAATAAAATGAAAATAATTGAAAAAAAAATAAAATAAAAAACAAAAAAAAAAAAGAGGATAAGAATAAAAAGCGCCATCAATTCTTCTCTTTTAGTCCAAAAATCCATCTCAGAAAAAGTAATAATCTGTGAAATAAACCACTTTGGTCAAACAGTTCGTGGTTTCTAGATTCTATGATGTTACTTTGGTTTAAATCAGCCTCCCCGTTTGATACCGCTCGATGGCGCAAAATAGTAACGGTACTTTTGTCGCTAGTCGGGATGGCTGTTGAGCAGCAGCTCTCATCGACAATCACACTTGTAGCAATTACCTTTGTGACGGCGCCGACGGAGCGTTTGCTGCTCTGGTGAAGCGTAGTATTGACGTTTTCAAGTGCATTTTCTTCAAAATCTAAAATGTAACAAAAAAAAAAACAATTAGTTAGTAGACGGTTCAAAATTATTCAAAAACAGAAACATACGCACACCTTTGAATTTGTTGTCTTCCGCCATTTTTTCTTTGGCAGGATCTGCAATACTAGCTTCATCAAGTTCACTATCCCTGACTTCGTGGTCTTCATTAAATGAACTGGGCAGCACATCGGTTTTGTTTGTGGCCTTTGTGTGCTCAGTGGCATCATTTTGAGATTCAGATCCACCGGAACGAGTATTAGCGTCAGCTGGTGAGATGGGGGTAGTGGAATCCCGTTTATGACTAGAAATAGCAGCAAGTCCACCAGTAAGAGCAAGTCCACCAGCAACTGAAGCGCCAATTATCAAGGCACTATTGTCATTTGTGGACTGATCTTCCATTGTAACGTCTTTATTATCAGTAAAAAGACTGATAGCTGCCATTTCAGTGCTATTAGTCTCATCAGCCACCCGTTCATTTTCGCTCTCTAGGAGGTGCGGAAGACCCATCTTAGGTATGTCATCGATAGCTGAATCAGCAACTGATAAAGCAGGGTCAATGTCAGTCTCAACAGCTTCAGTGGCGGTAGCCTTAATGGAAACTGGAGAGGACACGTTGACGACTTCAACAGACTGGTCTAGCTCGTCGGACTTAATGGATTCAGGGAAAGTTTTAGTAAGTTCATCAGTGTCGACAAGGTTATCATTTTCAGTTAGTTTAAAAGGTCTGGCAAATGGAATAACTTTGGCAAGCTCTTCGGCATCAGCAGGTTTAGTTGGTTCAGAGCTCAACGTAGTAGATTCATTAGAATCAGATGAATCGACAGAGGCGACAAGTGGGTTAGGTTCGACATGGACATCGGACTTTAAAGGAGAATCAGATTTGATAGCGTTCTTAGGTTCATTTATAATAGGAGCCAAATCATCGACTGCAAGAGTAGATGTAGCAGCTGGCTCAGAAAAACTTGACTTTTCCTCGCCATTATCAACAATAGTTTCAGACTTGTTTTCAATGATTGGTTTTGAAATCTCTAAAGATTCAATGGGCTCAGTAACTATACTATCAACTTGAATGTCCTTTTTTGAAAGTTCAGACACCTCTTTACCAGTAAAATTAGAGACAAGAGGTGCATCTAGTGGAAGCTGTGAAGCTTCAATCTCAGAAGTATTGGACTCAAAATAAGTATTATTAGCAGCTTTAAAGTCAGTCAATGTAGATTTAGCATTGGACTCCAAATCAACAGACTTAGAAATAGCTCTATCAGTAGAAGCGGACACAGGGGCTGCAAAATCAGCATCGGTATGGTCAAGGGAATCAAGCTGAGCAGCAGGTAGCTCAGCAATAGCAGAAGAAAAACCAGTAGATGGAAGGTCAGTGGAATCAAAAATGGTGGTCAAAGATACAGAAGGATCGGAAACAGGAGGATTGGTAATAACAGGCGCAAAAACTGTAGGCGCAGAAAGCATAGGTTCTGAATTGTTGAACTCAGAAATTTTAAAATAAGAATTTATAGACTCAGGAAATGAAAGTGTGGAATTCGTATGCTCGGTTTCACTAAGCTCAGCAGTAGCAATATTAGAGATAGCAACTTTAGAAATAGCGGGGCCAGCCATCATAGAATCCGAGATAAAGTCCTCAGCAATATCTTGTTCAGCATCAACGGGCTCAGCAATGTCATTATAGTCAGAACCAACAGATTTAGTCAAAGTAGAATTATCTATAGCCAGTTCAGAATGAGGTTGCTTCGCATTCGCAGGAAGACTATTTACCTCAAAATCGGAATTACTTTCCAGACCAGCATCGTTTACAAATTGTTTTTCGGCTATCATGAGAGTTGTATCAGAAGGCTTGGAAAAAGAATTGACCACATGCTCAGGGAAGGATGGAACGGCAGATATACTAGAAAAGTCGGGAGTAGATCCAGTAGTAATGTCCTTACTATTATCATCATTGACGGGCTGAGAAGTAGACAAAATAGAAAAGTTGGTAATAGTCTTTTCACATTCTTCAGTTGTCTCAATTTCGGGCTCAGTCCTACGCTCCTTGAAATTATCGGAGTCGATAAGTTGTTCTGAAAAACATTCATTAACGGATTTAGCAGGGAACTCGTTGCCAGATTCAGTGACAGCACTAGCTTCAATGGGAGTTTCATCTGTAGACTCAGATTTAACCACAATGTCTGCATTAGGTACGTCAGGGACCAAGGCGCCTTCTGTAACAGTTTCATCAACAGATTTAACGGAAGCTTCAACTGCAATTTCATTGTTGCCAATTTCAGACTCAGTAGCAAATTCACTTGAAGGATTGACGGGGAGCTTGATATTACGCTCAAAGACAACCCGATCGACATCTTCAATGGCAGTGATGATAGTAGGTTCACTGGAATTTTTGATGATGTTATCATTGACAGTTTCAGACATGGACTTAATAATAGGTTCACCAGAGTAGGTAGTAGAGACAGGAGAAACTGAACCAGCACTGTGACCAGATGAAAGTTCTGGAATAGGATCATTGATGTATTGAACATCACTCTGAGAAGGTTTGAGCTTATTATATACGATAGAAGATTCTTCAGTCTGGGTAGAAGTTTCGAGGGCTGGGTTACTACATAATTCAGAATTGTCAGAAATAGCTCGAGTATCATCAGGAAAAGTGTAAGTGAAAGATTTCACTGGCTCCAATACAGTTTCAGAAACGTCAATAGTTTTCATTACAATATTGTCTTGAGGGGACTGAGATAATTTAACAGGAGATTGGGATACAAAGAGATAGTCGGTATCAAACACCAAAGTAGAATCAGCATCTATATCAGTATCAGAAGTAGAGCTTGATAATGTTTGTACAGTCAGTGTATGATCATTGGAAAAATCGGTCTGATTGTCCGTAGTAACTTTAATCGGGGAATGTGAGAGTATGGAATAGTTGGTTGGGATGACAGAATCGTTGTTGGAAGGATGGTTAGAAAACTGAATGTTGAAATGTTCAACTGAAATTGAATTAGAAGGCTGAAAAACTAGAGGCTGGACAGTGTTAGACTCAGTTGCCTCTGCTGCAATAAAAACAGAATTTGCAACAAGTTCATGAGCGGGAAATTGAGCAGCAGCTTCAGGAGCAACTGGCTCAGAGAGAGCAGGTTCAGTTACTTCAACTTCAGCAGAAGCAGATTCTGCAACAGGCTCTTCAGCAACGACTTCAGAAACAGAAGCTTCAGCAGCAAGCGGCTCAGAGACAGTGGGCTGAGTTAATTCAACTTCAGCAGGAGCAGATTCAACAACATGCTCTTCAGAAACAACTTTAGCAGCAGGAGTTTCAGTGACAACAGGCGCGGAAACAACAGGCTCAGTTACTTCGACTTCAGCTGGTGCAGACACTGCAACAGGCTCTTCAGCAACAGCTTCAGCAGCAGGGGCTTCAGTGACAACTAGCTCAGAAACAGCTTCAGCAACGATTGGCTCAGCAACGGCAGGTTCAGTCACTTCGGCTTCAACAGGAGCAGATTCT
>QVTG01000360.1:0-22505 GCA_013305925.1 Geotrichum reessii
TTATTATTATTATTATTATTATTATTATTATTATTATTATTATTATTATTATTATTATTATTATATTATTATTATTGTTATTATTATTATTATTGTTATTATTATTATTATTGTTATTATTATTATTATTATTATTATTATTATTATTGTTATTATTATTTTATTATTATTTATTATTATTATTATTATTATTATTATTATATTATTATTATTTATTATTATTATCATTATCATTATTATTATTATTATTATTATCATTATTATTATTATTTAACACACTCTGACTAAACCAAATATAGAATATACATGACATTACGTACATTGAAAAATACACCATGCCACTCACAAATTTTTGCTCTAATTGAAACATTGTTTTTTTATTTTGAAAAAAAAAAAAAACTGATGATTTCAAGAGTCAGGAGGTTCTTTAAATGCAATAAAAAAAAAAAATGATGCTAATAACAACTCTGATCATTGATGTTGAATATTGGCTGATTCTATTTCCGTTTGTGTCATTCCCCACATTGAACCATCTCGCGATACTATTTTCCCCCGGAGAAACAAAGTATAAAACACCACCAAAAAGCACCCCTCCGTCCAAGCCTTTCACATGTATTTTCGCGATCTGCTAATTCATATTTTTTTTTTATTCATTATAAAATATCCAATTATATTTCTCCAACTTTGTTTTGGTCGTCTTTTTTTATATCATCACCAGCATTAATTCTTTTTTATTTTTCTTTGTAGTGTTGCCAATTAGCCTCGTATCACCAAAGAAGTTTAATCCCTCTCTTACCATTAATTTTCATAAACATCCCACTGACAATTAAAAAAAAAAAAAAAAAAAAAAAAAAAAAATCTTTTGACTACAAATACTCCACTCTATCTCAAGTTTTCACAATGGCATCCAGATCTCTTTACTTTTCTAAATTTCTTCTTCGCACTGCTAACAACGTATCCAAACGTTCATTTTCAATTGCTTCTATCAGAATGGCTCCAATTCCCAAAACACATAAAGGCTTTGTTTTCACCAACGGCAGCAGGGATCTTTCTCTCAAGGATATCCCCACATACACACCTGGTCCTGGTGAAGTTCTGCTCAAACTTGAAGCTTCCGGCGTCTGCCACTCTGACTTGCATATTCTCAGTGGCTCTTTCCCTTTGCCGTCTGGTATCATTCTCGGTCACGAAATTGCTGGCTCAGTAGTGTCGCACGGCCTGGGCGTGAACCCAGATGACTTTCCTATTGGTCAGCTCTATGCTGCTCACGGACCCAATCCCTGCGGTCTGTGCAATGAGTGCCGCAATGGCCAAGACAACTTGTGTCACTCCCCAAACCATGCTGAATATGGTCTTGGCTACCCCGGCGGATATCAACAGTATACTTTAGCGAAAGTGCGAAATCTTGTTAAGGTGCCTGAAGGAGTGAGCCCAGAAGTCGCGGCAGTCACCACTGATGCCGTGCTAACTCCTTATCATGCGTTCAAGAAGGCTGGCATCAATGGTATGTCCAAAATTCTTATTATTGGTCTTGGTGGTCTCGGAATCAATGCTGTTCAGATTGCCAAGGCATTTGGTGCTCATGTCACTGCATTTGATCTCAAGGAGTCTTCACGTGAACTGGCCCGCAAGTTTGGGGCCGACGTAGTGCTCGACTCGCTTGCTCTCGAAGATGCATCTCAAAACTACGATTTTGTTGCCGATATTGTCAGTATACAATCAACTTTTGATCTGGCGTTCAAGCAAGTAAAGTCTAATGGTTTGATTATTCCTCTTGGTTTGGGTTCTGCCAAACTAACTTTTGATCAAAATGATCTGTTGGTGCGTGAGATCCGCATTCTGGGTTCGTTCTGGGGCACTTCACTTGATCAGGTCGAAGTGTTTGACCTGGTAAAGCGCGGGGTTATTACTCCTCAAGTTGAGACTGGTAATTTCAAAGATCTTAACGAGATTTTGGAAAAGCTTGAAAATGGCCAGATTAAGTCAAGACTTGTCTTGACAGGTTTTGATGATATCTAAAAATTGGTGGATCTTTTTTTTTTTTTTTCAACGATGATTTTTTTTTATGCAAAAAAAAAAAAAAAAAAATATAATTAAAAAAAAAAAAAAATAAGCAATTAAAAGTCATCTTGAAATCAATAACAGTCAACTTGATGATTAAAGAAAGTGTATTTGGAAAACATAATATAACTCTCAGTTACACTTGAACTCATTCATATCATACAATTTTTTTTAGTACTTTTATTTGACTTTAAACGTCTCTTGTTATAATACCAATTGTTTTTTCCCATATATCCTGTGTCTTTTTTTTTTTCCGTCCCAAAAATAATAATAATAATAAATAAAAAAAAGAAACCCTCTTCCATTCTTCTTTGGCTGTTTACTACTCTCTTTTTTTTTTTTCAAGCCTAGGAGGAGAGGAGGGAGGGAGACTTGTAGTTTATCTTTTATTTTGAATCCAACATCGTGATTACTATTTTATTTATACTTTTGATCTTGATCAACTATATACTATAATATACTTGATTTGTCTTTATATAATTACTATAGATGTTTTTGAAAGAGAGAGATAGAGAGAGGGGACCAATTGCCCCTTTTATCATATCAAATCTTGTGTAATTGAGTTGTATATAGTTTTTTTTTTTTTTTTTTGGTTTTTTGCAATTTGAATCAAAAAAAAAAAAAAAGATTTTATAAACTTTTCAACGCACACGTTTTGACACGTGATATTCAACCCTAAACAAAAAAACTCAAAAAGTTTATATACAACGAAAAAAAAAAACGGTTGACGATACCACCTTAATACTTTTATAGTGGTAAGGGACGGAACAACATCATCTTAAGACAATGGTTTCCCCCCCCCTCCTTCCTTCTACTGAAGCATTAAACACTCATAGAAAATGTCAATGATGATCTTTTTATGTATAGAATAAACCACTAATTGCACAAAAAAAAAAAAAGAAACGATTTTTTTTTTTTTTGACAGAATCTATAAAAAGACCCTGAATATATGCATATCAAAAAAGTTATTTATAAAACTTCTATTATATTAACTTAAAAATATATCAATAAATAAAACATAAAATATTAATAACAACCTTTTTTTTCAAATGTTTTTTTTCTTCTTTTTAGCTGAATATTTATTGCTAGTGATCACCACATTTAAAATTTTTGAGGTACTGATTTTCCAGACGGAGCTTCTCGTTTTGAAGCTCGAGTTCTCTAATGCGATCCTCGAGATTCTGGAGATGCTCCTTTTTCTTGTCACGAGATCGACGCGCAGCTAGAGTGTTGCGCGCACGACGGACAGCTTTTCGATCAGTCGGATCTTTAATAATAATAGGAGGAAGCTTTTCAGAGGATTCGACAGGAGTAGTCTTAACAGATGAAGAAGATAGCATGTTAAACTGTGCCTCTGCCTTTAACCGCTTAATAGGTCTGGACCCCCCTTCAGTAAAGGTTTCCAAACTTTTTAGAATGTCCTCTGCCTTGATCGGTTCTTCGAGAGTGCTCGACATGAAAATAGCAGATCTCTTTTCACGTGAAAATTTTGTATTAAGAAGAACTTGAGATGAAGTATTTGAGGAATTATCAAAAAAATTTGAAATTTCCGAGTCAATTGTAGAAGAGTGGTTGACAGAATTGATAGGGAGCGAGATATTAGTAGAAGGGGGAGTAGTTGCGACAGCAGAATTCTCAAAAAGAGAACGCCAAGAGGCAGGATCAGTGGCATGGTCATAAATAGGGCTGGCAAACGAAAAGTTGAAGCTGTCTTCAATGCCAGGAGTGCCCGCGTTAGAACCATGCAAACAGGTTCTATAGTTCATACCTGCAGCATCAGTGACCGAGGTTGACTGAGGCAAAGGAAGAGGAGAAAAAGTCGAAGACAAGCCAATACAAGAATCAGTGGTAGTCGGAGTGAACGGAGAGTTGATCAGAGAAGGAGACGGAGTTAGAAAAAAGTCATCTTTGATTAGTTCTTCAGGCGACATTTCTTTCCCAAATTGAGTTTCGGGGTGGCTCACCCTGGAGAGGTGGGGAATTGCGTGGGTGTTTGGACTGATAAATTTGGTGAGACATTTCTTGTCAGTAGAAGGGATGGTGAAAGTTGAAGAAGACAAGGCTGAAATAGTTTTAAGTGGCTATAAATAAAGAAAAGCTTTCAAGACGTTTGAACTTCTTATAAAATGAGATTGAGAAGACAAACGAGACTAGAAAGCTGACTTGTTGGCAGTAAGTTTTGGAGAAGCTACCGAGAAAAAAAAAAGTAGCAAGTAATTCGGTATCAAGCGAAACTAAAGAAAGTTCAAGGATACACGGGTGTTATAAATTAACGGGTGTTGAGAGCTCGATAAAGATAATTAGTGTATTGTCTGGTTATAGCAGATGTTGTTCACAAAAAGAGACGGGCTATGAAACAACAGGATTTGGGATATATATAAAAATAAGTCACGACTCTATCTATATATATTATTATTTCCAGGTATACAATATAAATTAAAAATATATATATATGTATATGTAGTTTATAGTAAGTTATTAAAAAAAGAAAAGGAGAAAGGAATAAGAAAAAGTTTGTTTTAAAAACGGATTTTCTCGTCTTTTTATTTTGTTCCCACCAAGCAACGACAGGTTTCTTGGCTGGCTGAGCCGTGCGTAGTTGAATCAAAAAAATTTTATTTTTTTATTTTTTTTATATCATTACAGCAATTGCCCACATATTAGTCGGATATTAAAACAAGACAAAAGTGTGTGATTCATCAGTGCATGTACCGTTGCCATAGCAACACAGCGTTAAAACGTTTAAAGTTTTTCATTTGTGTATGGGAGATTGTTAGCTGTATTTCAACGCTTTTATATTTTATTTTTACTTTTTGCTTAGAAATCAAATCGTTTTTATCTTGATAAAGCAATTTTAAGGTTACCAAACTGCAATGCTTTTACCGTTTTAGGTTAGGCGTGCTAAAGGTCAACTATGGTCTTGATTTTAGTGATGAAAAAGAGTCACAAACTTTAACGTTGTTGTTATTAAAGATCTGAGTCAGCCAGCGTGTGAGTCTCTTCTCCATACAACACACTCCGGTGGACGAGACCTTCTAGCACTTTCCAACACCCACCGACGGTTACCATCGCGGTTCTTTTGACACTTGAACCATCAGAATTGTTTTTAAGAGACAAAAAGTAAAACAAAATATCGACAGATGAAATTGTAAGGTCATTGATAAGTATCAGAGTCCCTTTTTTTTTTTGTTTTTTGTTTTTTTTTACATTTTTATATATTTTATACATTTGAAAGTATCAATCACATGAGAGTTTTTACTCATTGTCAATGACTCTTCAAACAATGCCATCTGTAGTACTTCTTTCATTGTGTCTTCAGTATCCAAAGGCTAACAAAAAAAAAATTTCGATTGCAATTGTCTGAAAAAGTACTCCGCATAATGATGCTAGCAAAGGATTAATTATTCACCAGACTGTCCACGTTTATGCAATTGACCAATTGTTTCGTCTATGACTGTTGTTTTATTGTCTTTTTTTTTTTTTTATAAAAAATTTAAATTGGTTTAGTGTCAAGTATATCCTGAACATGACTGCTTTGCACCAAATATTCAAGATTCAAGTATTACAAAAATTTATCAGCCGAGATTCTAAAAAAAAAAAATGGGGTTTACACGGAGAAAAAAAAACCCTGTTTACAGTTGGAAGCTTGTTTTTGTTACTGAGAAGTACAATACAAATAATAAACTCAACAGGCTTGGCATATTTTTAGAAGTCGCTGTGGAATTCTTTTTATTATTATTTTTTTTTTTTTGGATTGCTGATAATAAGAATGTTGGCTAACTGGACTACAATTTCTATTCATAACAACCGGATAAAAAACAGTCATTTTATTTAAAGGTGCTAATTACCCCCCTTGTCCGCTTTTTAATACTTGCTTATAAGACACTGTGTCTGTATGATTTGCTTGCCTCATATTAAGAGAAGATATGACAGTAAATAAGCAATTGGATCGTAAAACCTTTTCAACTAATGCAAGTAGGTCTTATATTTGATGCGAGTCCGTCGATATCCGTACTTTATTACTTTTGATTATTTATTTTTTTTTCAGACACTGGGTGTTATCAGAGTTCACTAAACAATCAATGACTTAATTTTTGCGAATATTCTGGAACTAAATATGTTTGAAAGTAAAATATATAGAATATTACCGGTCACAGTTTTTTTAAATACTCAGCTTTTTCATTAAAAAAATACCACAGCTTAGTGACGATCCTATCGGCGTTTTTATTTATTTTTTTTTGAATCTTGATAATTTAAGCGCCATATAAGTAAATATGTGACCTTTGTAGTTAAAGCAGAGCGGCTTAACTCACTCTGTCCCAATGTCTTTTCTATAGCAAATTTATAATAATAATAATAATAATAATAATAATAATAATAATAATAATAATAATAATAATAATAAAATAATAATAATAAATAATAATAATAATAATAATATAATAATAAATAATAATAATAATAATAATAATAATAATATAATAATAATAATAATAAATAATAATAATAATAAATAATAATAATAATAATAAACGACATTTGTACTGACTAATTACATTACTATGAGTCAAAAAAAAAAATACTAGTTAGTTTCTATATAGTAACACGTAGACATTTTATTTTATCAATTTTCTTGTTCATTTACATGATCAAACCAAACTATATATTGAAATAATAGACTCTGTTAAAAAAAAAAAAAAGAATTTGTTTATTTTCTAGCACATTCTAATTATCATTAAAGTGATTAGTTCAAGATAAGAAAATGGAAAGAAAAAAAGTATTTAAATTATTCATCTAAAGAAGTAACTATGAAAAGTAAAAACAATGAACCGATTTTCTATTGATCAATTATTTAAAATTGTTTTGAATAGAGCGTGGTGTCTTGATGCATTGAGAAAAATATGATACAACAGTTTACATTACATTAATCCGTAAACATACAAAAAATAAGGACATCAAATATAAATATAATATACATTTATTTTTCTGTTCAATCTTGCAATGTGAGAAATCAAGTTTTGTGTGTAGAATTTTACATTCATATATTAACTGATGCTTTTTTTATTTTTTTTTTTTATCTGAAAATTGTTTTGATGCAAAAATAATAATATTTATTTTAAAACAATGTTTTTATTTTAAAATCCATGACCTTACAATTTTTTTTTGCTGCTGCTGCTGTTTTATTTGACTATAACTTGTTGTTCTAAAAGCCTACTGTGAGTCAATCTTTAGTATCCCATCCATTATAAGTGTATCCCAGGTTTCTCTTGACATAAGTATAGACCTATGATGAGGACGTAATCAACAAAAGTTTAATAAATGTAAATAAGAGACATTATTAGATATAAACACTGAAAAGAACCATTGGAAACAACAATTAAACAGTATCAAGCACCATAAGTTAATTGTGGGAAGTAATCCTAGTCAGGGGGGTTCTTAATCACAAAAAAAATTACTGATGACTGAAAAAATTCTCAAAAGCTTTTCAAATATATTTCATGTAAATGAGGGAAGGAAGGGGAGGAGGAGAGGAACAAGGGTTGAGGTTCACTCATCAAAGCCAATATACAACATTGGTTTTTTTTTTTTTTTTTTTCAACTAATCATTTTGGTTATTTATGAAACTTACATAAAGAAATACAAATCATAAACTTAAGTGTCAGTTAAGTCCCAACTTATCTTTGCCGGCTTTAAATTGTTTTTTTTTTTTTTTTTTTTTTAGCCTTGCAGTCCCTCAATTGAGTTGCCAATATATTGTTGGTATTGTGTGACTTTTGTGGGAGGAATTCTTGTTACCTTCGCCAACATTGGTTCTTGTACAACAAAAAAAAAAAAAAAAAAAAACATTTCTGTATTGGAGATTTGACGAACTCATTATTACAATCTAAAAAAAAAACCATTTCTCCAAAAGAAAGTTACAACCAAGTTATCCAGCTTGTAGCGTAAACCCAGCTTTTTGTAGCTTCACTAAATGTACTTCAAAGATATTCCTTATAAACCTCTTAGTGTGCAATAAGTCATAATCTTTCTAGATCGCTTTACGGAATTCCATTAAATTCAAATGAAAAAAAAAACAATTCAAAAAATCTCATTGGATTTATTTTAGTATCAATCATTAGCAATAATAAACAACTATAACCAATAGTAGTTGAGATCATCAGACCAACTCCATCACAACAAGCCTTACATTTAATAAATTTACATTTTTTTTTTTCATAGACTGATCTACATGTACAATCGCAACAAGCTACTTTTATGAAGCAAACAATTTATTAACTTAATATACTTTTCCAAGGTAAAATAATCTTTTTTTGAAGTTGTGATCAACTGCAATTGGCCGAACTCACAGCATTAATTTTACTGAGTATTATACGTATATATACATTTTTTTTTTTAAAAAAAAAAAACTACATAATATACGTATATAATTAAAAGTCTCATAGAGATAAATGTTTTTTTGAATTTCATGTCTTTTTTGTATATCTTTGTTATTATTATTTTAATTATGTATCTATGTGATGTAAGGAATATTCTATCTATATCTATATACGTATATATAAACTATGTTAGTTGAGGGCTAAAGTCGCGGGTTCAAGTCTCTGCCAGTGCAAAAAAAAAAAAAATTTTTTTTTAACAACGCAAACTGTTGTTTTGATATAAAATCATATGACTTCACTGCTAAACGGGATGCCCCCCCTCCCTTTCCTCTCCATTCTGTTTCAATTCCAGAGAAGTCTGCACAGGCCATAAGCAGCCCGGTTCAAAGATTTTACTGTCCTAGCATTGACGGATACAAAAAAAAAATACTGCATTATATGCTTTGCAGAGTTTTTTTTTTTTTTTTTTTTTTTTTCTAGTCTGCTTGAAACCAACTTACCCAGTTCTTGTCAAACAACTTTATCGCCTTTCCAAATTTACACGTCTACGGGTGTAGGCGCGTTACAAAAAAAAATTTTTTTTTCAGACTCAGCTAAGTCTGATATCTTGTTTGTATATATTAAATATATAAATAAACTAAGCTAGTAATAATAAGCATTAATAAGACTTATTATTATTATTATTATCATTATCAGTGTATTTGTTATATCAAACTATTTATAGGTTATACAGATAAAACCCCGGTGTAAGTAGCCTCCCTTGTAAGTATTCCCTCAATGTAAGTATTCGACAAATTTTCTGAATTAGAAAACTCATACAAAAATGAAAAAAAAAAAAAAAAAAACCCTCTCCGCGTTTCAAAAGTTGTTGTATACAGCCTCTTTTTTTTTTTTTTTCTTCCATACTAAAATACTTATAACGTAGATAAGGGTTTAAGGTTTAGGCATATTTTTCAGTTGAAGACCTGAAAAAAAAAAAAAAATCAAAAACACACGCAAACTTTTATAAGAAAATTACGTAATATTTTACATAACTGAGAAAAATTATTTTTCTGGGGTTTTTTTTTTGCATTTTTTGATTATGTAATACATACTCAACTATAATTCATTGTATGTATACATTCAAAATAAGTATCATAAAAGTCGGTCTAAATTAGATACTTACAACGGGGGTTCTGTAATACAAATGAAAAACGTCATTTTTTTTGTTTTTTTCTCCCCCTCCAAAAAATTTTGGTTTTGTTATTAACTTATGAAACCTGTTTCAAGAAGGTTTTTTTTTTTTGACCATAGCCTTGCCAGCTATTTAATTTATTTGAAAAGATTACCGGTTAAAAACATCTAATAGCTCTATTTTTACAATACTTTGAATATAAATCATGATTAATAGTTTAACCAAGGGCTTTGAAGAAAATAACAAACAGACTACCATAAAATTTCTCTTTTTTTTTTTTTTCTTGTTAATTTATTTTACTGAGAGTAATAATGATTTGTTCAAATAGATTTATCTAAACGCTTTCAAGAATTCTTTTTTTTTTTTTCTTTTTTTAATATCTGAACTTATATGCAATTGGCTTTTGCTTGTACCAAAAAAAAAAAAAAAAACCGTTTAATGAAACAATAACAAATCAAAAGCACTCACGTTTATAAAACTTGACACATACTGATTGTGAAACGATTGAATATTCACGTTGTCTCCATGAGAACAAAGCATGTAATCAAATTTCTCTCGGTTTTTTTTTTTTTTCTAAAATTTTTTGTCACAAATGTAAAATATAAAGAAAACCGTTAAAAATAGGGGGTAAAAAAAGCAAAAAGAAAGCTCTTTATTATTTGCGCAAAAACCAATATATATATTAGTTTTTAAAAAAAACAACCGGAAAAAAATCACCAAAAACACGCCAAAAATACGGTTATTCTAGAAAACTAAAACATACTGTTATTTTTTGTTTGTCTAATAATATATAAAAATATATGGATATTTTTTTTTTCGGTTTGTGTTTCATAAAATAAGGGCAAATTGCAGTTATTTGGTATGAAATGATCAACGTTAAGTACTTGTTGTACTAGGATTTCCAGTGAATATAAATATATTTGTTTTAATATATATAATAGTGAATTTGTTAATATTTTTTTTTTTTTTGCCCTCATATTGATAAAACTTTTGTAAAATGTTGGTGGGTGTTGAAGTTTAACACGTTGTAGTTAATAAGTCTGTCAGCTTACCAATTAGTAAATGTGTACAATTGCCCATACTATACATGGTTTTTTTTTCAGGAGGTTTTAATTGAATCAATTTTCACAAATATAATCTACACTAATAGAGAAAAAAAAATACAGTCATTTCAAATTTCCTAGTCAGTGCAAAACACATTTGTAATTATGTTTTTTTTTTTTTCATAAATAGAACTTGTCATTTTTCATTTGGTCTTGGCTATTAAATCTTTTTTTTTTTTTTTTTACATTTACCAACAATAATAGTTTTTCACAACCAAAAAGGAAAACAAAAATTGCACAGATTTAAAAAAATGCCAAGAACCGGGAATAAATATTTTTCAATTTTTGTTTTTTTAAAAAAAAAAAAACCACTTTGAGAAAAGCCTAAATACAATTGGCAATTTCTTGTCAAGATCTTCAAAGTCGCTAACAACCGCGGTCTAGAACTCAAGTTTTGATTGACAAGTACATGCAAAGATTAGTGGGGGCATTAAAGCGATGGAACGGTTTTTTTGTATTTCTTTTAATAGACATGAAGAGAGCTAAAAAACAAAGAGGGAGTCTTTTCTTAAAAAAAAAAACTTGAAAAAAATAGATATAATGTTTAATTTTCTTTTATAAGAATAAAAGTATTTTGACGTGAAAAAACCCATACAATGGTGTAAATTAATGAACTAATGCCTGTGTATCATAATGTTTTACTGATATATGGACTTTTATTGTTATTATTTTTCAAGTTAGACGCACTATTGTAACAGTATACCTGACCGCTTATTTGTCAAAAAAATTTTTTTTTCAACACCAACAAAAAAAAGAAAGTAATACACTGCTTATAAAATAGTAGATTGGATTGGCCCATTAAAAAAATAGTTAATATATGATTAGAGCCTAGAATTTAAATCTTTTTAATGCAAAGCTTTTTTTTTTTTTTTTTAAAAAAATTTTTTTTAGCCGATATTTTACTTTTCAATGCAAACTCGGGATGTACAGTATACCATTATTTTAGTTCATGTCTATTATATCGTATAAATTATTTTGCATCAAATGGTATTATATTTTTTTAATTTTTTTTTTTTTTATTCATTTTATTGTTTTTTTTTTTTTGATGAGAAAATCTGATGACAATTGGTCTATATCCCGCTTTCTAATTCAATATGATAAACGTGGTTAATTATTGGTACCTAACTTGAATCTTTGTTTGAAAGAAAAAGTTCCACAAGTTTATCTCGTGAAAAAAAAACACAACAACAACTTGAAATATATCTCGTGAAAACAAGACTTGTCTCTGTATTATCAAATAAAAATACTTAAAACCTTTGAAACTCATCAAAAATAAACAAATAAATTTAAAATTATAATCAGTTTTTCATAATTGTGTATATTCTTTTATTCAATTTCCAGATATAACCAGATAATCTATTATTTCAAGTCAGTTATAATTCCTATTAATACTGTTTACAATCAAATAGTGTGTTGCTGATTTTAGTACCGTTTTACTACCGTATATCACTGTAAATCAAACGCAGCGCTGCTTTCAAAGTCATAATCTTTTAGTAACAACCTTTAAAAATCAAGTACTGAGACAATAAAAAAAAGCCAGTTTGACATGTAAGCTGATCCAAACGTGACAAGTCTTTGTTCAAAATATTTTAGTAACATATGCAAAATCTATTTTGACGTCCTTTTATTTTTTTCCGTTTAGTTGAGCTATTAAAAAAATAAAAAATAAAAAGTTTTTCAATACATGTGTATATTTTTTTTCTATGTTGATCATAGACCAACTTTAACTGTTTTGTTAAATGTTTCGTATCTGAGACTTGAATCCAAAAAGAAAATCATTTAAGCAGCTAATTAAACTATGACTGTGAGATATTTAACTTTTTTTCTTTATTATGTAAGATTATACCGTGATTTATTGCCAAAAGATGGGAGTTTTAATTGAAAAAAAGCTTGTATATTATCACTATTTTGTCGTTGACAACGAAGATTTTCTCAGTAGCAATGCAAAAGTCCATACTTGTATGCTTCAAATAAATTATCATGATAGAATAGTCATCCAAACAAACAAAAAAAAAAAAAAATCTTGAACAGAATAAACCCTGACCTTGGGGCAAAAAAAAGAAAAAATTAAACATTTAAATGTGTCAATTCTTTTTCAATTTTTTTTCAATTTTTTTTCAATTTTTTTTCAATTTTTTTTCAATTTTTTTTAATTTTTTTTTTTTCAAAATGCGATAATGAAATTTGGTTTTTCATCTTTTTTTTTGTTTGTTTTTTTTACGGAGCAGAAACTGCCATCTCAAACTTTCTGGGGAGGTTGTTGTTGTTTTGTACTGCCACGATAACTTTAATTTTATTTTTTTTTTCTGTTTATCATATGTTTGATCTAAGCACTTTTATTGGTCAATTACTTGTACTCAAAACTTTAAACGTGACCAATAACGCCCAATCAGCGTAGTTTATCAGGGCATGTGTGTCAACCATCAAAATGAAAGTTTGTTAAGGGACTCAACATGCCAAAAAACAAAAAAACAAAAAATTAATATTTGACGTTTTCAATGACTTTTTTTTTTTAGAAAAAAAAACCAACAACAATATGCCACTTTGTAATTAACATTGAAAAAAACAATACATTGCAAGGCTTTAATCAAATCTCACATCCACAAGATGCAAAAAACAAAAAAAAAGACTTTTATTTAATCAACTAAAGTATATTTTAAAGGGCTTTAACAGAGTTCCAAATACTTGCTAATCAAAAATTACATAAAAGAAGACAAACTTTTAAGCAGTTTTTATTTTATTTTACTTTATTTTGCTATAATGTGACAAAATTCATTGTAGTTGCTTTCTTAAAAACAATTCTCCATCTGTAGCCAAACAAAGTAACGCATAGAAATTTTTTTTAAAAAAAAAATACTTGGTTTTTGATTAATTATTGATTAATTGTACAGGGCCTCTATGACTCGTGTGCTCACTTTTTTTTGTTTTCGTTTTATCCAGTTTTTTTTTTTTTTTTTTTTTTTCATACCAATAGTTTTTTGTTGTTATTGTATGGCCATTCTCAAATCAAATATTCTTAGCTATTTCTTAGCAAGCATAAGGTCATGCTTGCTAAGAACTTTTGCCCAGACATGCAATGTAAGCCAACTTTTTGCTAAGCAAATCCTGGAAAAAAAAAAAATTAATTTGGCAAGAAAAAGTCAAGATTCCTTAGCAGACAAAAAATAATGGAGAATTCTTGGCCAACCATTATACCAGTCGTGTGCGTGTGTGTGTACGTAGGGACAGCCGCTGTGGACTTTTTTATTTATTTTATCTTTTAGGTAAAGTGCGTTTTTTTGCAGCCAGTATTATTATGATTTTTATCAAAAAAAAAAAAAAACTTTTTTTTTTTTTCATTTTTATTTTCTTCCACTGGCAGTTCTTGTCTTGTTCCACGTTTTTTGTTTCTTTTCTATCTGCTCCTCTTTAGTGTTTTTTTTTTTTTTCAAAACTTTGGAATCTAAGTTCCGTTTTATGGGAACAAAAAAAAAGAAATTATCTCCCCAAAACAACCAAAAAAAACAAAAAACAAAAGCTTGTGTCTTTTTTTTCCAACGGCTTCACATTTTATCATCAACTCGACTACAAGTTATAAATATCATGTTGAATTCCCTTATCAAACATGTTTTTTTTCCCTTCTTCTCTTTTCTTTCATCATTGCTATCAACTTTTAAAAGTTTCAATCATCACATTATACCCACACCGCTCTTAAAAGCATTTACATATTTCCAATGTCTGCTGGTGTTAAAACTGCTGGAGGCAACGCTGCCTTTCACAACTTCGTCAACGACTTTTCTCACATTTCGGATCCTCATGAGCGCCGGCGTCTTGCTCTGGAAAAGATTGATAACGCGTCCTTTGGCTGGTACCATGTGCGCGCCATCATGGTTGCCGGTATTGGTTTCATGACTGACTCCTTCGATATCTTTGCTATTAATATTGCTACCACCATGTTTGCCTACGTCTTCTGGGGTCCTGAATACGGCGGAAACGGTAAAATCCCCTCGTCAACTACTACTCTCATCAAGGTTTCTACTTCTGTTGGTACTGTCATCGGTCAGCTTTTCTTTGGTTGGATTGCTGATGTAATTGGTAGAAAAAAGATTTATGGTGTTGAACTTATGATTATCATTGCTGCTACTATTGGACAAACTATTGTTGGCGAATCTCCTGCCATTACTTTTGTTGGTACCCTGGTGTTCTGGCGTATCATTATGGGTATCGGTATCGGTGGTGACTATCCTTTGTCTTCTATTATTACCTCTGAGTTTGCTACTACCAAGTGGAGAGGTGCTATCATGGCTGCTGTGTTTGCCAACCAGGGTTGGGGCCAGCTTCTTGGTGGTATTGTTTCCCTTATCTGTGTTGCTGGCTGGAAGAACTCTCTTATTGGTGCTAACAGTGCTGCCGAGTGCACCGGCCAGTGTACCAAGGCTATTGACCAGATGTGGCGTGTTCTTATCGGTTTTGGTGCCGTTCCTGCTATCTGTGCCCTTTATTTCCGTCTGACTATTCCTGAAACTCCCCGTTACACTTTTGATGTTTCTCGTGACGTTGAAAAGGGTGCCGCTGACGCTGAGCAATTCACTTCTGGTAAGACTGGAAATGCCCCTGATGACAATGTTCAGCAGCTTCGTGACGTTGCTCAGAACGAAGAGATGTACCAGCCCCCTAAGGCTTCATGGTCTGACTTCTGGGCCCATTTTGGTCAGTGGAAACACGGAAAGATTCTCATTGGTACTGCTGGTTCTTGGTTCCTTCTTGATATTGCCTACTACGGTCTTGGTCTGAACAACTCTGTTATTCTTGCTACTATTGGTTACGCCGGTCAGAAGAACGTCTACCACAACCTGTACAACACTTGTGTTGGTAACATTATTATCACCTGCGCTGGTGCCATTCCCGGTTACTGGCTCTCTGTCCTTACTCTTGATGTTGTTGGCCGTAAGACTATTCAGCTCTTTGGTTTCGTTGTCCTTACTATCATTTTCTGCATCATTGGTTTTGGCTACCACAAGATTGGTGACCACGGTCTCCTTGCTCTGTACATTCTTGCCCAGCTCTTCTGTAACTGGGGTCCCAACACCACTACTTTCATTGTTCCCGGTGAAGTCTTCCCTACTCGTTACCGTTCTACTGCCCACGGTTTCTCTGCTGCTTCCGGTAAGGTTGGTGCTATCATTGCCCAGTGTGTGCTGGGTCCTTTGATCAGTCACGGCTGCCCCAAGAGCAAGCCCAACTGTTGGCTTAACCATGTCATGGAGATTTACGCTCTCTTCATGCTTCTTGGTATTGGTACCACTTTCCTTATTCCTGAGACTAAGCGCAAGACTCTTGAAGAACTGGCTGAGGAGCTCCATGGTGAGGTCAACATTGCCAAGGTCAAATACGAGCAGCGTCTTGCTAACGGAGAAGACTCTAACAAGTCTGTCGAAGTTTAAGCATACCCATGTTAGACAATTTGCAATTTTTCATCTATATACAAGTTGACTTTTTTTTTCATTTTTCCTTTTTTTTTCATTTTTATTCATTTTTTTTTTATTTTTATTCATTTGGTGTTTTTTTCTCCCCCCCCTCTCATAAGATCTATAATTTTCAACACAATATACAATTTCAATCTCTAAAACGTTTTTTTTAAAAAAAAATAGATAGTATATAGTAAAAAAAAAAAGTTAATCATAAGTAACCGTTTTTTATTTTTATATATTATTACAAGTAAATATTTTAAAATACTTTTTTTTTGCTACTTTGTGAATGCGTTTAATAAAAAAAAAAAAAAGTTACTTGAAGGATAATAAAAAGTTATGAATAAAAACATGATAAGGAAAAAAAAAAAAAAAAAAAGCAATAACTGATATCAAGCAGTTACAAAACTTGAATCCTTTTTTTTTTTTCAAGTGAAATAAACTGATAGAAAGCAATCACAAACCTTTTTTTTTTTTTTATTTAAAGAACTACAAAAAAAAAAAAAAACTTTGTACCTAACAGAGTGCACTGTCAGCTTAGAATTGGATTGTTTAATAATTGTCCAATATATACGTATATATAAAAAAAATCATCTCATTAAAAAAAAAAAAAAAAAACAAACAAAAAAGAAAAAAAAAAAGGAGGGTCTTTTTCATTATACAAAACTTGAATCAAATACACTTTAAACAAGTATATGTAATAAAAAGTATTTGACAATTACATGTGGTTATTTATTTCATTTTTTTTTTTTTTTGGTGTAGAAAAAAGAGAGAGAATGGTCAAATTTAACATTAAACTGGCTACACTTATTTCTTTTTTCCTAAAACAAAAACAAAAAAATCATGTGTATAATCTATAAATAATGTCATGCTCTAACAGTTGTATTCCTTAATTAGAACCACCACCGTAGTTGAGGTCCGTGTCGTAGCTGCGTGGCGGGCCTTGACGTCCAGGTGGACCTTGCGGTTGTTGCTGCTGGTACGAAAACGATGATGATCCTTGTTGCTGAGAAAGACCGGGCAGCGGCGACATCTGATTACTAGCCGGATTATTATTATTATTATTAAAATTCATCATGATTTGTTGCATCATCTGGAATTGGTGCTGCTGCAGAGGATTGTAAAGTTGTTGTTGCTGTTGCTGATACTGGCCCTGTTGTTGCTGCTGGCCCTGTTGCTGAACATTAAAATAAGGTTGTTGGGGATTGTATTGCTGTTGCTGATTAAACACCTGTTGCTGAGAGTTGTAGTAGGGCATGCTTGGATTTCCAGAATTAAAACCCATATTATACTGCTGGTTTATCGGCTGGCCAAAATTGCCTCCACTGTTGGGAAGATTGTATGATTGGCCATACACGTGGTTGTTATGAGAGTTTTGGTAGTTTGTAGACTGGCCAATGTTGTTGGAATTGTGTGGCTGATGTGGATAGCTTTGAAACCCACCGCGACCACGAGCAGGCTTGCCTCTATTGTTTCGAGACGGTCGATTGCTACCAACACTATTAGAGTTACCCGCTGTTGATGCCACAATGCTGCTCTCAGTATTTTTTGTTTGATCAGCATCGTCGTGCTTCGTTTTCTTTTTCTTTTTCTTGCTCTTTTTTATGCTGCTAGCCATACGTTCCTTCTCATCGTCAGAAAACTCCTGTTCTTCCTCCGGCACTTCTTCATCGTGAAAGTTACTGGCATCACTGCCCTTAATTGCTTTAATCTTGTCGGTGAACAAAAATTTTGATGCGGATACCACATAAAACACCTTTTCACCGCGGCGCAATTTGAATGGAGCGGCTTCCTCTTCAGACTCAAACTTGACCGAGTAAAATGGTGCCTGTACACGCCCGAAAGTCTCATAAAGAACACCAAAGGGCACTCGATCACTTGAGCAAAAGACAGAATGATCTTCTAGCACACGAAATTCACCTGAAACCGACGCTTTGATCACCACCGTTTTGCCGGTTACGCTAAAGATCTCTCCAACATGCTCAATTTGTGTCTGTGGAGTAATTTTAAGATTGTCTGGAATTTTAGGCGCAGGTTCATCGAGAATCTCGTGCGCAGACTTAACTGGACCTTCGGTATTGTCATCGTTGTCATCACTTAAATCATCTTCATCCAGTTCTTGGTTGCCACGTTTTCGCAAGTTCTCATCATTATCACTGTCGGAGTCTGAATTTGAATCTGAAGAGGAAATAGAAAAATCTGAAGAGTCGCTGTTGTTACCATTTTCCGTTTTATTTTTAGTGACACCAATTTCGGAGTCATATTGTTTAATCTCGTCGTCTGATGAGTAATGTATTGGATCGTTATTCAGAGCTCTGTCAATGGCATCAAGCTCATTGTTGGTAGAAACTGCTATAGGCTGTAATGTATTTTGCTCATCTTTTTGTCCCACAATGATAGTCTGTTGTTTCTCGTTTTCATTTATGATGTCAACAAAGTTGGTCTCTGGTAAAGCTGCTGCAGAATCTGTAGAATGAGTAGAAGATTTTAAAAAATCCTCTTCTTTTTCCTCTAATACAACCTTGACAGGTTCGTTAAGCTCTTCTAGCTCTGTTGGTGCCTGAATTTGTCCTATCACTGTTTCAATCTGTTCGTTTTTCAATTCCAGTTGCTCTGTTGGCTCTTTGTCAGTCTCATTTGCCAAAACCGCATTAACAGACTCTGGATTTGTCTCATGAGTGGAAATCTCCTGTATCTCAGCATCTTTTATAATGACGTCGTTTTCCTCTTGTTTAGTCGCCACATTCTTACTGCTGCTATTATCGAGAAAGTCAGTAATATGATGTTGTAAGTCAATCTCCGACTTGCATTGATTCTTTGAAATAGATTCTTCTGTCGCCTCCATTATAGTGTCTGACTTAACTGGTACTACCGTTTCTTGTATGTTACTGTTCTGAGAGAGAATTAGATTATTGTTGACATCACCCTGGTTAGAAATCTCTGTTTTGACAGACACATAACTGGTATTAGAAACTAGATCAATGTCATCTTCCAACAAATTAAGACCGGGCAGGCGGACCAGATCAGTAGAAGGAGCTGCATTGGTTGTAGTCAACGCTGGGGTGACCGAGCTGCCACTAAAGTTTGATGGATCATCACTCATATTGACTGTTACAGTGAAAATAAAAAATAATAATCTAGAATATTCTTCAAAATTAAAAGAATCACCTAAATAATATTTTTTTTCTCACTCTCTTAATTCTTTTAACTTGTCTAGGTCAGAGATTTAGGGATTCAGAGATATTGTAAAAACGAAAAGGAAAGGAATGGTGAATATTCTGGGACAAGATAAAATTTTTGGTGCCTTGGGAGATATCACGTGATTGAATACAACGCCGAAATAATTTAAAGTTTAGCAGAGTGGTTGGCGTTGGGTCAGAGAGGTTCAAAGCACAAGCTTTATGTACCTGAAGTTTGCACTGATTTCTAAAAATGGCAACTTTTAAAATCGTGGTCAGGGATCTCAGACACAATTAATAGGGGAGACCTAAAACATATGCCAAACTGTTGTCATATAGATGTAAAAGAAACCTCAAAGCCTATGAAAACACCCAAGTTTTGTCAAGATTGATACAAATTGTGATTGTAGTGAACACATCAGCGTTCGTCTTGTTATATAATGTTTTATTGTATTTTATTAAATTGACGTACTTATTTTTAAACAAAAAAAGTTTACATGCTACTTTGCAATATGGCTGTTTCATTTGATGTTAAAAAAAAAAAAGAGCTAATTGCCGCTTAGTGTTTGACTAACAGTGATATTAGCATTTTAAAAGAACATGATCATTTGAATTCATCTTGAGCTACTAATGTTCAGGAATAAAATTATTGTAAGCGAATTTCATATTGATTTACTTTTTTTTTTTTTTTAAGAAACATATGGTGCGCTAATTCACAAAAAAAAAAAAAAAAAAAAATAATATCTGCGTATATACTTAATTACGTATGTTTCTGAAAACCATCATGCAATTCAGTATTAAGACACAGGCTTAACAATTTGAAATATAAGTAGGGTATGTAATCACTTGAAAACATTTTAGAACATCATTTATGGAAAAATTACCATGGTCATAAACGGTACCTAATATAATTTGCGCTTACTTAAAGTTACTTTTAACCGTGATTTGTACCTTTTTTTTTTTTTTTGAGTACAGCACCAACCTCTATCACATTGGTTAGTCGTGAGTCAAAAAGCATATGATATTTAATTTCCACTGAGACATTGGAGATAGTAAAGAAATGAAAACTTTTATCAAGTCATTAACCATAAGAAGCCGCACAATAATTTCATCTCCACAACTTAATTAAGAGAAATGAAAAAAAAAAAAAGTTGTATTCAATCATGGCAAAATTGCTAAACTCTGCTACCATATTGGGTCTTTTCTAACTTGCCGTTCTGCAAAAATTTATAATTTACGTAAGTTTGTCGTGTCCATTATCAAGGAAAAGAAAAATCTTGTTTTTACTTTGGTTTGCTATTAAATAAAATTTTCAAGAAGTGATTAAAAAGGGTTCGAGTCTCTATGCTAAGTAAAACAGGTACAGCCACTAGTTTCTTTGTCTTTTTTTTTTTTTTTTTTTTTTTGCTGAGAGCATAGAATTATGTGCAACAAAATGAAACACAAACAAAAACAGGTAAATTGATCTACAAATTGGCCAAAAAAAATTCCCGTCTCACCAGACTGAGTCAAACTCAGATTAATGTATACATAGCTACATTGAAACTTTAATCAGATTGGGTGATACGTAACGTGTTATGTGAGCTATTGGATATTTCATGTCTTTTTTGTGTTTTTATGCTCAACTCCGTCGCTAAATGGAGAAACAAAACCAATAATGTAATCCATGTAGCATTTTCCAATCTCTTATTATTCTTTTCAAATACCATTATTAGAATACAATTAGTATTTATAGCAACATACCTTTAGGAAAATATAAATATCTACTGATTTCGCAAATCTTTTATTCTTTTGACACAATTCCTTCTTTTTCTTTTCACTCAAAATATCATTGTTAACTTATTATACTTCTGCTTTCTATTTCATTAATAACACTTATTCTAATTAACAAAAAGAACATTAAATATATCCATCAATGCAGGTTTCGAACAAAGCTTTAATTTTGGCAATTGCAACATACTTTGCCACCTTTGCCAATGCTCAAGATCTTACCAGTTCTGAAGTTTCATCTTTGACCACTATCACTTCCTCTGTCTCTTCAGAGACTACTACTTCTTCAGAAACTGCTGCTACAACTTCTGTTACTTCTGGAACTGAGACCACTACAAGCTCTGAGTCTGCTACTTCTGCCACTACTTCTGAAACATCTGGTACAAGTACCGAGACATCATCAGGTACTGGCACTACGACCGAGACATCATCAGGTACTGGCACTGCCACCGAAACCTCATCTGGTACTACTGGCACCGCCGCTGAAACATCTTCTGAAACTACTGGCACCGCCACCGGAACATCTTCTGAAACTACTGGCACCGCCACCGGAACATCTCCTGGAACTGCCACTTCTGCCACCTCTGCCTCGTCAACCGAGACTGGCGGTCGTATTTCATCCATTAGATCTGTTGTCAGTTCTCTTGCATCCAGAGCTACAGAAAGATCTAGCTCAACTTCAACAATGACATCAACAACGACCGCTGCTGGTACTAGCAATGATGCCAATTCCAACTCTGTTGGCGCACTTTTTGGTGTTCTTCTTGCGGGTGCCTACGCTCTTCTCTAAATATGTAGTCTTTTTTTCTTCTTCTTTTAACCATTGATAATGTGAAACTTTTATTGTATTTAATTTATCCTTTTTTTTTTTTTTTTTCTATTCAATTTTTTTTTAAATTAATAATAAAATCAAATATAATATTTTGTAATTAATTTATTTATTCTAAAAAATCACTTTTTTATTTTTTCAAGTCATGTTTAAAATAATATATGGTGAGCTTAAAAGCATAGCCTGGCAAAAATTTACCGCTTTTGTTATATAATTAAAAGTCACAATCAACTATAAGAGCAATAAACTGATGATGATATTTCAACATTGAAAATTTGTAAAACGGTTCTGAAATTTTTATGAATGCTCATTGTAAGGCATGACACAAAACCTTGGGAGACTAAGAGTAAAAACTCTATATACTTACGTACATCTCATAGACTTAAGAACATATCTGGTACTCTCTATTTACATTAAGGTTTAAAAAAATAACTCTTAAACTGTAAATAATGTCTACAAAAAAAATGTTCGATGAATGTATTTTCAAATTTTACTGTGTGTCAATCTCTGTTATCATTCCAGCAGGTGTTATGTATCCCAGGTTTCCCTTAGCACATGTGTTATC
>QVTG01000361.1:0-22423 GCA_013305925.1 Geotrichum reessii
TTATTATTATTATTATTATTATTATTATTATTATTATTATTATTATTATTGTTGTTGTTGTTGTTGTTGTTGTTGTTGTTATTATTGTTGTTGTCATTATTATTATTATTGTTATAATGACCTGAGTGGTTTTTTTTCATCTTTTCATTTCTTCATGTTTTTCATATCAACCTTTTGAAAGGTTTACTGTTTCACGCCATTTCGTTGATAATCTAGTTCACTTACCAATATATACTCGTAAAACTACAAAAAAAAAAAAGACAGAATTATGTATATATACACTATATATATATATTTTTTTTTTGAAAACAAATTGTCAAAGCTCAATCAGGAAACAAATATATAATAAAAAAATAAATAATAATAATATTTATGCGTATTATATTCATAAAAGGTACATATATGTTGACTAATTAGCGCTCATGTCAAATGCTAACTGTCAGAAAAAAAAAATTTTTACAAAATTTTTATTGGCACAAAAAAAAGCTATCATTTTTGTTTTAATTTTTCAGTCGTCCACGTCGGTAACGATAAACGAAGAAAACAAACAACAACTGAATTAATAACTTTATAGATTTTATATTTTTATTTAATTTTATTTTTTTTAATATTTAATTTGACATAATAGATAATATACCGTTTTAACTATTTTAACTATTTTAACTATTTTAACTATTTTAACTATTTTAACTATTTTAACTATTTTAACTATTTTAACTATTTTTACTATTTTATTATTTTTATTATTTTATTATTTTATTATTTTAATTATTTTAACTATTTTTTTTATTTTTATTATTTTATTATTTTAATTATTTTTATTATTTTAATTATTTTTATTATTTTTTATTATTTTTATTATTATTATTTTTTTTATTATTTTTATTATTTTTTTATTTTTTTTATTATTTTTAACATTTATTATTTATTATTTTATTATTTTTATTTTTATTTTTTTTATTATTTTTATTATTTTTATTATTTTATTATTTTTATTATTTTATTATTTTTATTATTTTTATTATTTTTATTATTTTTATTATTTTTATTATTTTTATTATTTTTTATTATTTTTATTATTTTTATTATTATTTTTCTTTCCTTTCTTCTTGATTAAGCATATTCTTTTCATCACCAATAAACCTTTACATCTCCTATTGTCTATCCGCTCGTTTATCTTGACTCTTATTTACCCATTTTAAGCTTCTAATTTATTACTAGTATCTTTTTTTTTTCTTCTTTTCTTGATAATATTTTTTTTGTTATAACATTTTCTTTTTTATTCTTTTAATTTATTCTTCTATCTTAATTTTTATATATTTTTTTAGATGCCTATAACTCACGTTAAACGAACACCCGTTGGTAGTCCGCTTGTTTCAACCTACAACGAGCAATCACACGAGCCGCTTACCCCTTTACCACAAAATGCGTTCTCCAACAGCAACACCGGCAGTGTGTCGCCCAACAATGGGTCTTTCCCCACCAAAGCTAACCTTTCACCGATGCCGTCCATTACCATGTCTAGCTATCCATCGTCATCCGACCCTGTGAGTAACCAGCCATATAGCCAGAACAACCCACATTATTCAGACCGCGCTTCAGTCGACTACTACGGCGGGACTATCAGTACTTATCTCAATCAGAGTCCCACGTCTCCACATCCGCTATCAGAACACCACCAACGCTATTCTCCGGATCAAGTTCGCCAGAGCAACAACAACAGTACTGGCTTGCACCGGCAAGATAGCACTTCCTGTGACCCACTGTCAAAGCTCTCTCCAGATTCTCCTATTCTCGAGGAATCCGAACCGTATGTTTGACGTTGTTGTGTCTTGAGGTTTTTGCGCCTTTTCTAACTTTTTCTATTTTTGTTAATTTCATTTATTTGATTTTTATTTATTTATTTATTTATTTTTTTTTATTGGCTTTCACAGGAAAAAATTAATGCATTTCACAGACGTTGTTGATCAGATCCAGTCTTTCAAGCTAAATAGCAATCCTGCTCATGACGTGACGTCTTTTCAGTCAAACCCTCAAAGGCCTTTGAATATCAACATTTCGAACTCAAACTTTAATACTGATTCCGCCAAGACCAATGGAAACCTTCCTAGTACGCCCGGTCTCTCTTCATCGGCTCAATTTACAACTTCAATGCGATCACCTTCACTAAAGGTTGAAACTCCGGCCGAGTATAGCAGTTTCTTTGGTCGATCACCTAGTCCGGCTGACGGCAAGCAATCACATCGAAACAGTCTGGTTGTACAGCCGATAGTTTCTGATGGAGCCGAAACTTTGAATACCAGTGAGTTTTTTCCTCCTTCGACTGATGCACTGACTAGATCACCATCCGCACCAAGTGGCTTTTCGAGTCACACTATTGACTCTCCACTTTATCGAACTTCTTCGATTTACTCTTATCAAAACTCAATTACTCCCTGCACAACAGCACAATCCACACCCGACTTATCTGAATTAAAAGTCAGCATTAACAACTCTGACTGGGCGTCCTTTTACAAACTTACTGATGAATTCACACACACTCTTGATTCAAAGACTGTAACGTTACAAAACGATCTACATAATTTCATCGTGCTTGAAGAAAACTATGTTACTAGTTTAAAGGTGTTTTTGCAGTTATTTGAACAGGGCCTTTTGGGTACGCTTACTTCAGACCGTCAAAAGTTTAAACAGGAAGTGTTTGACCCTCTTCACCCTATTCTTGATCTTAATGAAATCGAACTATTACTGCCTTTAAAAGAAGATCAAGAAAAAAATGGTCCCTTTCTAACGTTTAACTATCATGTCATAAAGCGCTGGATTGAAAAAATCAGAAACCCAATCTTGGACTATGCCAGGCGGTATCCTTATGCCAGTCAGCTTTACAAGGAGCAGTTGGCAAAAAATGCCAAATTTAAAGCATTTATCAATATTACATCGACGCAATCTCGAAAAATGGTGATGAAAGAATTCAGTGCTTTGTTTGAGAGCACGCGAACTCGTTTTGGTCAGTACAACTTGGCACTCAAAGATATAGCCAAGCACATTCGCAAGCAAGATAGCAATGACAAGTCTCTTCCGGAAATTGAGGAGTGCATTGAAGAACTTAAGCAGATTATGCGAAAGTACGATAATATTCAGGGCGAGGTGGGTTCGCGACTAGAAATCACAAATTTGGAAAAAAAGCTTGCTTTCAGAGACCCTGATTTTAAGGAGGGAATTTTTTTTGGTGATCAAGAGCGAAAAATCCTGTTCAGTGGTCACGCAAAGCTTAAGAAATCAGACATTGATCCACTAGAGAAGATTGAACTATATCTGCTTGACCATTTCCTACTCCTGACTCATCCTAAGGGAGACTCATATTTGGAGGTTTACACTAAACCCATTCACTTAGAGTTCCTGATTATTGAATCAGTTTCCGAAGATCCTCTATTCAAATCTAATGCTATGGCGGTGGTAAGCAAGCTAACACGTAACAAAAGTGAAGCTAGCGGTCAGTACCGTTCTGGCTCTGTCCCTGCTGTTCCTACTGGAACTTCCATGCAAGACACTGCCCAGACTGTGCGAGCAACTAGTGTGAGCGATGCTAGCAGAACTTTTACTCAGAATGATAACTTGGTTTACCCAATCAAACTTAGAAACATAGCCACTGACCAAAAGTACTATGTATGCACGGACAAGGAAATCACGCGTAAAGAGTGGGTGAAACGTATTTGCGATGCCAAGATGAAGTACAGCATCCGTGCTCATCAGCTAAAGTTTGATCCGCTATCGATTCGTGTCATCGACCGCTCCGCGTTTTCTAATTTCGAAACTCCAAAGTCTTATCTTTTCACCAAGGGCAATCCGCTGTCTCGGGCACTAGAAGAACACAAAAGTATTGTTGGTTCACAAAGCAGCAGCAAAAATAATTCATCATACTCAAGTCGAAATGGTACAACGCTGGCACCAATACAAAGTGTGGGGTCAACATCCAGACGGATGTCTGGGGCAGTCTCATCGTCTGGACTTAATTGTTCGACTGAGGTCAACTACAACAACATGGAAATGATGTTCATGGGATTGAGCGATGGATTCTATGGCTGCCAACTTTCTGCAAATAGAATCCCGCTAAACTGGGTGCTTATTGCTCGGGTACCACTTGTGTCCAAGATTGAGGCAGTGGCGGACAAGAACATGCTGTTTGTTCTTTCTAACAAGACGCTTTACATGTATAAGTTCAATGAAGTGGTTCTATGTTTGTTGACGCATGGTAGCATTCAGAGCAAAACAGAGGTCAAAATATCACCGCCAATAATAGTTAACCAAAGCGTGGATTGTTTTAAAGCTGGTATTTTAAGCGGCAGGCCGTTTCTTTTTTACTCGGTGTATTCAAGCAAGTCTACTATTACTGTTTTGGAGATAACAACGGAAAATCACAAAAAGAAATCAACGTCAATTTTTTCGTTTTCTAGCAAAAGCCACGATAAAAACTTCAAGGAGTTGGATATTCTCTTTACGCCAACACGTAACCAAGCAATAACATTTTTCAACTCCAATTTTTGTATTCACACGGACAGCAGTTTTGAGGTGATGAGGTTAGATGTCAAGCGACCGTTCACTATTCCGGTAATGGAGTCGGTTCACAAAATAGGTGTCGACCAAAGTCTTCCTGAGGATGACATTACGGAGCTGAGAAAGAGGATTCAAGATGGGCGACCAATTTCCATTAACAAAATACCGGCTCACCGTATGTATATGGGCGAGAATAAAACCAGTAGCGACTTTTTACTTTGCTACCAAAAGTTTGGTATACTGTGTGACGAATTTGGCGATTTAAAGTCAGCCAAGTGCATCAACTACCACCAAAAGATTACGGCGGCCCATGTATGGTACCCGTATTTAATTACATTTTCGGATCGTCTAGTTGAAATTAGACTGCTCACTGGCGGTGCAGATGTTCATATGTTGGTTCAAGTAGTTACGGGAAGAAATATTCGAATGCTAGGTCAAAATGGTGGTAATCGACTGGTGTTCACAATGGCAGACCCGGAGCGGTTTCAGGGCCAGTTGATTCTGGAATTCTTACTCAATAAGGAAGTGACTGAAAATCAGAGTATAAACACTCTTACCTATTTGTAATGAATATGAGAGAACAATCAAGGATTTAATTTTTCATGTAATATCTACTTTTGTTGAATGTAAACAAACAAAAAAAGCTGACTTCAAAAAGCAAAAAAAAAAAAAAAAAAAGAGAAAGAACTAAACTTATTGAGATAATACGTATATATTTTGATACTATTTACATGATGGTCTATTACTTTTGTAAACTTGCACCTTCGCGTTGAATCGCAGCAACAAATTTCCACAGCGACGCTTTTTCTTCTTCAGTCGCATTGCCACATGCTGCCCATCTAATTTTACAGTCCTGGTCCACCAGAAAGATGTAACCTGTATACTTGTTGGTCATAAAAAGCTGGTCTTTGAGCTCCTTTGTAACACCCTTATAAGCAATAAAGTAGCGGTTATGACGTGCGGGATCTTTCAACTCGCCCCGAATCTTGTTGGAGTGCCACCGGACCAAGATCTCAGTCGCCCAGTTATCAGGTAGATTAATATCCACCACCTGAAAACCGCTAGACTCGTCGGCAGTGTTACCAGTTTCACCGTCGCGGAAATAAGAGTTCGTGTGGTTTTCACCCGAAAGATAAGATGCAATGCGAACCACCGAGACTTTACCCTTCAGTACATCCGTCGTGGCACGATATTCCTTCTCTTTACCTTTTTCAATCGTGCGGCCCACAAAGTTAGGCATATAAAGGGCTTTATCCTTGCGGAAATACGCATTAGGGGCAACAAAAATTTTGCCCTTGGTATCGCGGAACTTATAGACATCATCGTACTGAGATTTGGCAATCTCCGCCGTCATATCTTTACGACGCTGGAGATGGCGCTCATAGTTGACAAAGTCGGCTTTTTTCTGCTCGCGCGTGCGGGTATCAATGCCGTCATTGTCGGTTGGAAGCGGAGGGTTGGGGCTGCCTATAGGCCGTGCCAGGATGGGGATCTCGGTCAGCGGCTTGTACGCATAGCCTCGTGTAGTCAAGTAAACAGAATTTACGTTTGTAAGCAGTCTTCTTGTAGGGTAAAACACTGACATTTTTTTTTAAAAAAAAGATAAATATATATATGTAGAAGAGGTCGAGGATCAATGCCTGTATACCAAGGCTGTATGCGTGTAGATGATCTATTGGGCAAGGAAAAGAGTGGGTGAAGGGTTGATTCTAAAAATCAAAGCCCTAACACTAATCAGTGACAAAACCCTAAGCCCTTACCCTTTTAATTGAAAAGTATAAAATAATCATAAATTGATCGTAAGCTTATTCCTTTACTCTTTTTTTTTTTCCTTTTTTTCTCCTTAGATCAAAAATCACGGAGATATATGCCACGGCGGTTGGTCTTAGTGTTCTTCACGGAGCACGCGTGACCTTTCGTTGCCAGATATACAATTTAAAATTGTTATCTTGATCTTCCAGACCAATTTCCTGACTTTTAGGAAGTTTAGTACCAAGTATCCTATTCAGTTAGGGTGAGGGTATCGAATGTCATAGAAAGGAAACATCTTGTTGAACAGTAGTATCATTTTTAAATATATATATAATTAATAATATTAATTTTTTTTTTCTTTGAAATTTTTCTTTGGGATTTTTTTTTTTTATAATTGTAGACACTTTTCTTGAATCCTTTAACCTTTATAAAAAAAAAACAAAAAGGTGATGATTAACATTATATAATTTAATACCTTATATTGCTATGGCCGACAACGACGAAGTGTACAGCACGCTGAGGAATGTGTTCAAGAAACAGGAGTTCCGTTACCCGCAGGAAGAAATTGTACGCGCGTCGATTGAAGGCCATGATCTGCTAGTCCTGCTCCCCACTGGTCACGGCAAGTCTTTGACTTACCAGCTGCCGTCTGTTGTACCGTCCAACTCTGGGAAAGTCACCATCGTGATCTCGCCTCTTCTCGCTCTGATTGCGAACCAGATCGCTGGCTTGCACAAACTCAAAATCAATGCCGTTACACTTAATGCCGGGATGGATGCTGACGAACGCAAAACAGTGCTTCGACAACTCACACACGTGCGACCCTCCGTCCAGATGCTCTACATTTCACCTGAATTATGTGCTACTCCCGGATTTCGCAAAGTGCTCCGTGCCATGTATAACGGCAACTGCAGTATTGCGCGTTTTGTTATTGACGAAGCCCACTGCTGCGACGAGTGGGGGTCAAACTTTCGCAAGGACTACGCCAACCTCAATTACTTGAGGGAAAAGTTCCCAGTCGTCCCAATCACTGCACTCACCGCTACTGCTGGAGCCAAGGTACAAAAGCGCATTATTGAAATCCTAAAGCTTAATAAACGAAACCTGCGTACTTATCGGACGAGCGTGAATCGGCCCAATCTACATTACGAGGTGCGCTGTTTCAGTGATCCGGACCATTACGACGACATAATACCTGACATTGTACAGTTTTTGACTGAATACAAGCAACGGCGTCAAGCGTCAAAGTCGAACTCTTCTGGAGCGGGGATAATATATTGCCGACGTAAAGATACTGTGGAAGAAGTTGCTGCTGTGCTCACTAGGGCTGGGTTTGGTGCACGTGCGTTTCATGGGTCAATTTCGGCAGCAGAAAAAAAAGAGGTTATGGACCGTTGGGTAAGCAACGTACCCGGTTACGAGATAGTGGTTGCGACCGTTGCGTTTGGTATGGGCGTAGACAAACCTGACGTGCGATTTGTACTGCATGTAAATCTGCCGGCCAGTATCGAAACATACTATCAAGCCACGGGCCGCGCCGGGCGTGACGGTAAGGGTGCTCGTTGCATACTTTACTACTCGCGCGAAGAACGCACTCGAGTTCTGATGCTCAGTAAAAATGATGCGTCATCAAGTTCCGCCATGGGTTTACAGTATCTTGTACAGTACTGTGAACGCACCAACATGTGTCGACACTTGTTACTGTGTAGCTATTTTGAGCAAAACGTGCCAAAGAATCCTTCAAAGGAATGGTGTTTCTACGCTTGTGATTTCTGCAAAGACAGCCGGGCTGTTCGACGCCAGGCTCAGCGTCTAACAGAAACAGATAGTATATATGATTGATCAAGTGTATTTTAGAATTTATTCGTTCATTTAGCATAAAAGTTTTGAATACCATATTTAACTCAGATTACTTTTTATTTGTTTATATTATGTATTTATAAGTATCTACAGATTGATTTTAGAAACTATTCGTCATCGTCATCGTCCTGAACAAACACAGGAACGGGTTTCTTGAAGTTCTCAGCGTCATCATTGATGGCGTTTCTCAGGGCCTCAGCGTCACGCGCAAACTCAACGATGAAATCAGTTTCCAAGTCGTGAACTTTGTTACCGAGAATAACAAGAGAATGAAGAGGTTCACCAGACTCGTAGTCAACGAGGTTGCCAAGAGTATCAGCACGTATGGCCTGGCGCGGCGAACCGAGACGAGAAACAGCAATGCACGGTGTGTTTTCGCTATAGACATTTTCCTGACGGATAGCCTCAATCTCCAACAGCTGCTCCGCCGCAGTCTCAATAGACATGTAACGAGGGGGCTCGTAAATTAAACGGCCACGAGCCATATTTTCAATACTTTGCTCCTTAACCTTAATGTCCAGCAATAGCAGGGTATGCAGACCTAGCTGACGGTTCTCCTTAATCTTATCATAAAACGAGTCAGGCTTCCAACTGTCAGTAAAAAAGACCAGCGAGATAGTCTGACCAAAGTTGTACAACTGAAGACCACACGCACCAATGGCGTTCATAACAGACGCGTTATGGATGGTGGTAGTCTTGATGCCGAGCTCGCGCGCGCGGATGACAAGATCGGTGTGAGTAGTAGCGCCAAAGGGGTCGCCAACAACAAGGAAAGCAACGTCGTGCTCAGGGCCATCCTGTTCAGCACCATCCAAGATTGTGTCAGAGCCGCCCTCAACAAGTTCACGGTCAGCAAGAATAACTTCGCGACCGTAAAACTTCTCGAGTGTCTCCTGGTCAGCAGTCATAAGAATAGACGTGTAGGCTTCAAGGTAAACACGCTTGCAGTTGCGCACAACCTCAAGACCGCGGACGGTAATATCAGACTCGTGAGAAAGACCAAGACCAATAAGGTAGAGCATTGTTGTTGTTGTTTTTTTTGTTTTGTTTGTTTTGAGTTAATTGGACTGTACTGTTGGCACCGGGTATAAACCTTGGGTCGGGGCCGGCAATTCTAGTTCAGACAAGCAGAAAAAAATTTGTTCAGGGTAAGGGTGAAATATATGCGGCTGAACGCAGTTTTGTAACGCTGGGCACGTGTATGGCCATAACTTTTTTTCTTTATTTTATTTTACTTTTTTTTTAGTTGAACCCAATAAGGGACAGATTAGGTTGATTCAATTATAAAAAGTTATCTGATCAGTTATGGCAGTCTCAAAACCCTCACCACTTTGCCTTTAGTTGTTTAGATAAAAGAAAAAGGTTTTTTTTTTGAAGTCTTGTGAATCTCGCCACCGCTTGTAAAAACAAAAAAAAAACTTCTAATATACTTACACTCTATTACCACATTTTCTATCTTGACACTCTCACTATGTCTAATTATTACGGTGACCCTGAGCCTTTAAATAATAACGAGTCACGGACTCTTGTGGGTTCAGCAAACAGTTCCGAAACCAGTCCACTTTTGCCCCAGTATACGAGTGATAGAGTTAAACCACCATCAAACCGCCGCAAGAACGTTGTTTCTTATATTTCTTACTTCGTCAAGCGCTATCTACCATTCCTTGGCATCGCTATTTTGGTACTTGTCGTTGTGGTACAGACCGCATGCGTAAACTGGGGACAGGAGTTTTTCAACGGTACCCTTATTAATATTGACAACATCAGTTTTGAGCAGTTCACTGATGATGGAGTGAACTTGCGTGTACGCGGAGATGTTCACATTAACTACACACTTATTGACCATGCATCATACCGCTCCTGGGCACTACGGCTGGGCGCCTATCCGTTACACACACTAACCGTTGGCAAGTCCCAGTCTGTTGTAGAATTAAAAAATTACAAAGCTGTCGCTAATCGTGAAGACGATGAGCAGGACTTTTCGCACGCAGTGACAGCGCTGCTTCCTCAGTTTGAAGTGAATGTGCGCCATAACGAGACGACACACTTTGACCTTGTTACCAACTTGACTGACTTTGGAAACCCATCCTTGCTAGCTACAATAGTCAAGCGCATTCTTACCCAAAAAGAAATTGAATTTAAGTACAATACTCAGTTGCATTTGAGCAAATTGGGGATCTCTTTCGGAACTTGGCCATTTACAATCCATGCTGTTGTTAACCCAGAAAAAACCTGGTTCCGTGACAACAGCTTTTTACGGCTTGATCAGTTGCGCTTTGACAAGGTTGAGAACGGTTTGGGAGTCTCTGCGGGAGTCTCGACTGCCTACAATTTTTCCTTGTCAACAGATCTACCCCAGCTAGTATGGGACATGTATCTTTCAGGTTGCGAAGACGACGAGTTTATCTTTTTAACCCGGGTCGAAAACGCACCAATACGACTACAGCCTTATAAACTCAATGAGATGGAGATCTACGCGTATCTCCAAAACCTGGATCCCGCTTTTATACAGCACTGCACGGGCCTGAATTCCAACCATACTGTCCTAGATCTACTTGTGCAAAAGTACCTCTCAGGAGATTTTGTTAACTTCCAGATCTGCGGGTCATCAACACAAACGCCGGGTGCCGCGCCTGAATGGATTACACAAGTGCTGCCGTTGCTTTGCGTTGATCTTCCGTTTCGATTTGAGCGCGATCCGGACAATGACAGTCAAAAACTCGTTCGCGAGCTTGAGTTGACTAACTTTCGTCTAATTATACCCCCAGGAAACAAAAATCCGTTTGACGGCGGGCACGACAAACAACCACTGCCAAAGTTTAATGCGCATATCCGGGTGACTGTGCAGCCACCAAGTGAGCTTAATCTAACCAAGGACTTGGATTTGGCAGTAGATTACGCGCGTGGGTTTGCAAATCTGTATTACCGCAGTACCGGTGCGGAGTGCCGCCAATTTGCAGTCGTTGAAATTCACGACTGGCTGCCTTGTACGACGGATACTACGACAGAACCGGAGACAGACCATCTGCGTTATATCATAGAATTTGATTTGGTTGGAGTACCCATGAACATTACAGACGAGTCAACCTTCAGCCAGGTGGCGCGCCAGATCCTTCTCAAGGGCAGTGCGCCAATCCTGCTGCAGGCGCAGGTTGACGCGGACGTGGTAACACCGCTAGGTGCTTTTGTGTTTTCAGATATTAATGTTGAAGGTGATACTGTCATAAAGGCGTAGTATTAGTAGTAGTCGCAGTGGTACGCCGTTGAGAGACGGGAGTGGGTTTTCATTTATATTTTTATTATTTGTATTTATTCTAGTGCATCGGTATGACTCTACGTTGTACAACTAACTCTATATAACTTTTTTTTTCGGGAAGGGGGAAAAAAAATAACATGATTGATTTATCTACCATATTACTAGCTATAAATACTAGAAGAAAAATGTACAAGAAACACAGATGTTGATTTTTGTTTGTTTGAGAATGACTCAAATTGCATAAATAAAAGTCCCCTTTTTTTTTTTTTTTTTTTTTTTTTTTTTTAACCAGGAGGCAACTGGGAGACGTCGACGACTTCTTCAGCCTCCTTGAAAATCTCCTGGTTGGCAGCAGAGTCAAAGGGAGTTCTGGGGAGGGCGGTCATACCTGTTCTGGCGAGCTCAAGAACACCAAAAGGCTGCAAAAGCTGAATAAAGTTGGAGATTCTGTCGGGCTTGGCGCAAAGCTCGACAATGCAGTTGCGGTCGGAAATGTCAGCAACCTTGCCGCCAAACTGATGACAAAGAGAAGTGATAGCCTGGAGATGGGCGTGCTTGTGGCGAAGAGCCTCAGAGGGAGCAATGTTGTTGGGGTGAAAGTTCTGAGTACCACGAGACGAAGAAGTCTTGACTGGCGAAGAAGACGGGACAGCATTCTTGTAAACTTGGCCGTGATGTTCCAGGAGCTCCTCAAAAAACTCAGGACCAAGAAGTGAAACCTTGGCCAAGAGAAGTTCACGCTGAACAAGCGGCGCGTTAGTATAGTCGAGAACAGCCCAGACGGGAACAAGATCCTCAATCTGTCTGCGAGCCTGCTCGATTATGCCGTCAAGGCCGTGCAGAACAATGGTCATACGGGACAGGTCCTTGACTTCAGTGTTGGACACGACAAGTGAATCAATGTTAAAGCCTCTGGCGGCGAGGGTACCGGAAATTCTAGAAAGAACACCAGGTTCGTTTTGAACAAGACAGTTGAGAACATGAGGCTTGCTGGCCGAAGGTTGTGAAATAATGGGCGTTTCATACAGAATCGATGAGATGGCAGCGTTTGTGGACCAGTTAGGGGTCTCGATAGTGGGGAGAGGAGGTCTCTTGGTGTTGCGATGCAGAGTCTTGTAAGCCATCGCAGAAATAGACGAATTGGCACGTCTGCTGCAGACCTGAGCAGTGAAACTGCCCAAGATCTTCTTAGACACGGCGGGGTTGGCGAACATCGTCGTTGTAAGATGTCTGGAGTTGGGTATGGAGATTCTGTGGGGGATAAAAGAACGAAAGAAAAAAGGTTTATATAAAAAAAAATTTTTTTAAGTCGAGTCTATTGAACACAAAGAGCCGAGAGCAAAAAAAAAAAAAAATGAAAGTCGCCGAAACCGCTTGCCAAATGACTCTTTGTAGGTGTGTAAATATCTATAACAAAACAAAGGAGTGCATTTATAAATGTTTTATCAGGTTAGGGTCGACGCGTCGTTTTACCATTTTAAGAAGTTAAATTGAAATTTGAATTTTTTTTTTGTTGACGCGTCAGATTATTTTGTCAACCTGTCTTCGTCTCTCATTCTTTGAATTATCCGTCAAAATATTTTTAATCACCCACTCATTATCATATATTTCACTGCCATGACTATACAAAACACTGAAGAGCAGGCTTATCTAGATCTTTGCCGCACTATTATCAACTCTGGAGAAACCCGTAAAGATCGAACCGGCACTGGCACTATCTCCATCTTTGCCCCACCACAGTTGCGCTTCAATCTTTCAAATGACATTCTCCCGCTACTGACTACCAAGCGCGTGTTTTACCGCGGCGTACTTGAAGAACTTTTATGGTTTGTTTCTGGCGCAACTGACTCGCTACTGCTTCGCGATCGTGACATTCATATTTGGGACGGCAATGGATCAAAGGAGTTCCTCGAGTCTCGTGGCCTTGGACACCGCCGGGAGGGCGATCTTGGTCCCGTGTACGGCTTCCAATGGCGTCATTTTGGCGCCCCCTACACTGACTGTGACGCTGATTACACTAATCAGGGAGTGGACCAACTACAGGAAGTTATCGACAAAATCAAAAATAACCCCTACGACCGTCGTATCATTTTATCCGCCTGGAACCCAAAAGACATTCCTATCATGGCTCTGCCGCCGTGCCACATGTTTGCGCAATTTTATGTATCGCAACCGGGCACTTCTGAGGCCTCCCTTTCGTGTATTCTATACCAGCGTTCGTGTGATATGGGCCTGGGCGTCCCCTTTAACATTGCGTCTTACGCTCTGTTAGTTCGCATGATTGCCCATGTCTGCAAGATTGCGCCTGGCGAACTTATCCACACTATGGGTGACTCACACGTTTATTTTGATCACGTTGATGCTCTTAATCAACAAATTGAACGCACGCCTGGCACTTTCCCGACTCTTCGTTTTGCTCGTGAGATCAATTCCATTGATGACTTCAAGTACGAGGACTTTATTCTTGAAAATTACAACCCTCAAAGCAAGATTGCAATGAAGATGTCTGTTTAACTTTTCTTCTTTCTTTCTCTCTCTTTCTCATAATATATTGTACGTATAACTACAGTTCGCAGCGGGTATTTTTTTTCACTATTTTTTTGTAATTTTTTTGTTGTTTTTAATATTATTATTTTTATTATTTATTCTCAGGATACCTTGACGTTACATAATTGATAGATCATTACATCTCCCGCTAATTACTTTCCCTCCTCAGGTTTGTCGCCATGATTTCCAGTTTGATGTGGCTGCTGCTGCGGTGATGGTCCCTGATTATGGTGGTTATTGTGATGATTGTTGTGGTATCGCGGTTGTCCGTGATTAGGACCGCTACTGTTACGGATAAAAGGTTGTTGATGTTGTTGTTGTGGTGAAGAGAACCCGTTACTACCATTGTAGTTATTCATGGGAGGAGTCATACTAGGAACAGGCATAGCCTTGGGACCACGAGGACTTTGGTAACCTTGAGCTGGGTTAAGCATATACATTTGTTGTCCCATAGGTACGTAAGGCGGTGCTCGACTAAAAAATTGCGGCCCGTTTCCATAGGGCGCAGCACCATAGGGAATGAAACCAGGCATAGGTGGACCCTGGAAATGTCGAGGATCATCAAATCCGGGCTGCATAATGGGGATACCACCGGCAGCAGAACCAGGTGGGGGGATGAAAGGTCCACGCTGAAGCGCAAAGATAGGCTTGAACGCCGCGTCGTTAGGGAGAAATTCTGTGTACGACTTCTCATGCTCTTGATCCCAAGTAGGCTGTGTTATGTAAGACCGAGGAATCACATAAGGAGACTCAGTATTCTCGTGCGCTTCCTTACCGTGAGTAAAAGGGTTGAATTTTCCAACTCTGCTTTTGTTATGAAGCGGTTTGTTGCCAAAGAATAGATTTCCAGGACGACCTTGTCTTTGGTTGTGACCACTGGTAGGTTGGGTGTGCGGTAGCGCAGGAGATGCATGATTAGATGAGTTTGCTGAACCAGGTGGGGCAAACGACGGCGTAAAAGAGTGAGCTGCAGGATTGGGACGGAACTCAGGTGCTTTGAAGTTCAGATTAAGCTTCTTCTCAGCAACAGAAGCAGGAGAAGCCGCAGCAGAAGGAACAGGGTTAATTACAGGCTTAACAGGAGAAGCAGCAGACTTGATCTGTGATTTAGGCGCAGTCGGAACTGGTTTAGTAATATCGCCCTTGGTTGGAGATGCCGTTACTGGTTTAGTAATATCGCCCTTGGTTGAAGATGCCGTTACTGGTTTAACCTTAGAAGAAGTAGTTGCAGACTTGATAGGAGAAGCAATTTTTGGAACAGCCGAGACAGCAGGCTTCACGGGAGATGCAGATTTAGTCTGCTTAACAGGAAGAGGTGAAGGAATCTTAGGAGGAGTGTTAGAGCTTTGGGCCTCTGCAATCTTTGTGGTCAGCTTGCTGCTGGCAGCAGGGGCAGTAGGAACAGTCGGCTTAGTTGCACCAGTGGCAGATTTAGTCGCATATTTATCTTCATGGTCGTCTTTCTTTCTTCCTAAAATCGGAACAAGATCAGCAGGAACCGGAGTGTTAATCTTGTAGCTATTGGAGAACTTGAGCAAATCATCAAATTTATCCCGAAGTGGCATAGACTGAATCGACTGCTTCTTTTGCTGTACTTTCTCAACTTCAGTATTGACAAAATCACGAAAGTCGCCAGCCAGACCCTTCTGAATGCTGTCAGCATCAGTTTGTGTCTTGCCAGTACTTTTGGTCTTATTGTCTTTAGCCTCCTTGTCATTGTTCTTGTTAGCACGAGTCGAGGTGTTGAGAAAAACGCTTGGAAGCATTGGTTTGCTTATAGCAGCACCTATAGCAGATGTGGTCTTTGATTGTTGATCAGCAGAAACAATGCCCTTGCTAGCCTTGAACAAGTCAGAGATAGGGGTGCTGGTACCACCAGTTGGAGGAGGAGGTACAGGAGATGTCGTAGCAGATGACTTGGGCAGCGGAGACTGCCTGGAAGTGGCAATAGAGCTAGAGATAATTGCAGGATCATGGTGAGGCACAGGCTCCTTGTTTCGCAAAGCCGGGGGCGTGTACTTGTTTGGGTTACGAGGGAGCAAAGATGCGACAGCAGCGCGTCGATCGACACCGGAATATTTATCTTCTTCGTCCAGACCACTGTCATCAACTACAAGACCGCGCTCCTCAGCAAGATGAATGTTGCCATTGTAAGACTGATTAGTTATTTCGTCAGCCAACTTCTCGGCAATTTTGAGACGCTGCTCATATTCAGGGTGCGACTTGTCGATAGCAGTCGTGTACAAGTGCTCATCGTAAGTCGATTGAACACCAAACTTGTTCTGATTGACAGCAAATTGATCCCAGGGTTGTGTTGCGTTGACAGACTGTTCAAGAGTTAAGCCAGTGTCGTCGTCCCCGGCACTCCAGCGCTCTAACTCACGCTCATAGATAGCACCTTTCTGGCCAGAAATGTCAGTATCAGTCTTGAACGGCACGGTCGAAGCACGGCTGGCAAGAGTCGAACTTTTTTCGGGAGACAGATCTGGAGATTCGATTTCAATGTCAACAATATCCTTAGGCTGGAACACCATTTTGTCGAAGCGCTCGGAATCCTTAGTGTCGTCCTCTTCTTCACCGGGGGCAGCAGCGTACTTTTCCGCAAGTTCAAGCACGACACCAATTTCAGATGTGACTGTGGCAGCAACAAGAATACCACGATAGCGCGCACCGCTAGCGACAGTTACGATGGCAAAAGAGCCGACAGATTTGGCTAAGAGATACACCAGGCGGTCGTGCATGTGAATCTGTGCATCGTTGTCAGCTGGGGTACGTGCAGCAGCCCAATGACGAGTACCGGCGCTGCTACTATTGTTAAGTGAAGAACCCCAAGCAGAGCGTTGCTGCTGGTTGTTATTGTTATTGCTATTATTATTGAAGCGTTGGCCGTTTGGATAGCGGCGGTTGTTAGCACCCCCGCGGTTATTGTTTGAGCCATTGAGGCTCTTATTACCCCTGGTGGCAGAGCTCATTCTTAAAGCCGCAATTAGTCTATAAAGTAAAGCATTGAATGGAAAAAAAAAAAAACAGTACTTACGATGATAGTAAGAAAAGGTCTCTTTAGAGTCCCAGGTTTCACGTTGGAAAGGAGGAGAGAGGAGGGAGAAGTGGAAAAAAAAAAAAATTAAAATTAAAAAAGTCAAAACAAAAAGGTGTTTAGTGGAACCATGCCAACTGTCTTTAAAACATAAAAATTTATATGAGTAAATATGCACTGTCAATGAAACTGTACGTGCACAATTTCTTGTAGATTAAATTATGAGTTACCTAGAGGTATTACCGTTGTAGATAATGCCACGTCTCGGTACCTATGTCACCTAATCGGTTCCCACCAGCGTTTCTTTTTTTTTGCTAGTTGTTTCTTAGATCGCGTGCAAGATAACCAATAGATAAAGGGATCCGTTCACGCCTCCATGTCCAAATGAAACTGCTACATCAGAAAAGTATACAAGATACAAATTCACTCCTTGAATCATAGACGGAGCCTAGTCGGACGCTCTCTCTCCGGCGCTCCGGTGGTGGCTGTGGAGAGTTTCAAATTTGTGGTCCCAGGGTTGGGGCAAATTCAACGTGTCAACAAAGATTCTTTTGAAGAATCAACATCCCGTATGACTCCACCAAGCAATGGATCAAAAGAATGTCATTAAAGATCCTTGAGATTGTTGAGAAGACCTGTGGGTGGCAGCGCAGCCTGAAGTTTATCAAGGCTATCACCTAGTCCAATCAGCACGTCTACCAGCGGATCTTCGTCATCCAATGTCCTGTTTGTGTCAGCAACTAAACTAATATCTACTTCCGTCAGCGTATCTGTCACATCCTGGTTCCTTGTTATAATGGCATCTGTGGCACGACTAGCCTTTTTGTTGAGAGCGCGTAGCTGCGCTAGTTGTTTGCGTGAGTTTGCCTCAAGCGTCATGAGCGCCTTATGATCGCGCTCAAGATCGCGCTGCTCGCGTTCTATCTCGCGATTCAACTTATCGTTGCTTGTGTGCAGCTCAATTAGCACATCCTCAAGCTTGGAGTTTTGGCGAAGCAACACATCAGGTTCAAAATGAGAAAGTCGGGTTTGCGGCGGAACTGGCGTACTCTTGAGCTGCTTCGAGATAGCACGTAGCGCCGCTCGGTGCAACACCTGAAACTGAGTCTGGCTAGTAGTTGAGGTGTTGAGCTCGTGCAGTATGGGGTTCAGTGGCTGTTTGAGAATATTTTGAACGCTAGCATAGGAGTTAGCATGTAGTATAGGCCAAAGAGATTGGATCCGCCGTGATGACAGTGGAACCACGGTCGGGGCTTGCGTGGGGCCGTCAGACTCGCCTTCGGAATCGGATTGCTCTTTTTCTTTCGCAGATTCTTTAGTTTGGTCCTCGACATCCTCAACATCTTGAATCTTGCGTTTTCGGGGAGGCATTGTAATTTATTTTATCAATGCTGGTGCTGTAGGGAGAGGTTCTGACTTGAATAAAAAGTTTTTCAAAATTTTTTTTTGTTTAAAAAAAAAATTACGAATTTCATACTACAGTTATACGTATATTAAAATACTTCGTTATTAATTTTTATTTTAATCAGTCTGAGAAGAAACATTTTCAAATGCATCTTGAATTTCTTACACACTGACACCTCCGACTATCAATATTGCCATGTCAGACAATTCTCAGACCAAGCTTCAGGTTCCTGCGTATGTTGAAATGGGTTTTTTCTTTGTTTATCTTATTTACTGATTTTTTTTTTTTTTCATCACAAACTCAGCACTGTCATCAAGAAGCTAGTCTTCTTTACTGGCGCCATGATCTTGGCGCCTCTGACGACCTTCTTCATTGTCCAGTACTTGTTCAGTAAGACTACATTCAATTCTCTGGAAAGTTTTTTTTTTCTTTGTTTGTAACAACCTAACACAGTCTATAGATGGCAATGCAATCATTTCTGGAGGTATTGCTGCTCTCGTGGCCAACATCGTCCTCATAGGATACGTGATCGCCGCGTTTACAGAGGATACTTCTTACGCGGAGTCCTCCATTGAGGTGAAAAAGCAGAAATAATTTCTTTAAATACAGCCTAGTTTCATATTTACACATATTCTTTATTGTTCTTTTTTATGTAATTATTTAATCCTTATCTATTTAATATACATACGGAATCAATGCGTACGGGACGGCCTTCTTATACTCGACCCACGTCGCGCCGTACTTCTCTGCACACTTGGCCTCGTCGCGTGCATTGCGGTGAATCAACAGCGCTGCAAAAAAAATAGGAAAGTAGTATGTGAGTGGGGTGTTAAAACCAGTAGGCAAACTGTACGCAAGGCAAACCAGCCAGTCTCCCGTGTAGTTGATGTGCCGGGTGATGCCCCACCAGCTGGAAATGATTAGTTTGCTGCCGGTTGGGCTCTCCAAGTACTTAAGGTAAGCTGTAGATGGGTTGCCGTCTTTAAATGCATTCTTTTGATTATTCGAGCGGCGAAAGATCACATAACCGAGAACATAAATTGCTGTGATCAAAATTGACTTGGGAAGACCCAATTCGTACGGGTGGTCGGCTAGGTATCGTGCTTGTAGAGTGTACGAAAATGGCACTAGTGTGAGATCACCAAACATCAGCATAAATCCCAAGCCGTCTGTAGTAATATCCATCATGTTAATTAGGCGGGACTCGTAAAACGTGCCCTCCACGACGTAATAGTTTTGAAAAAGATTAACCAGAATCATTGAGTCTGTTATGTAGCCAAACTTTTGGTATTGATGATGAGCCATAGCGAGATTAATGACGATCCAGAGCATCAAACCTGGTCGCATCTCGCAGAATAATTTCATATCAAACAACCCAAGACGTGGATTGAGCTCACGGCCAATGTACCAGTCAAAAATAGGGTTACCAGTGTTACCACCATGAGCCAAAATAGGTTCATTCTTATAAAAGAAAGGAATCACATAGAGCAAAGTTGAGACCACCGCGGCAAAGATAGTACTGACATTAAGCAGTTCAACAATATGGTCGTACACAAACACAAGCTCAGGCATGGCTCCATCAGTGTAAATGTAGCGACCAATCAAGACTGTAAAGAAAATCAAGTGCACAAGTTTTCCGTTGAATTTATACTCGAGACGGTTGCCGTCCCGGAGCTTGGTGCCAAAGACCTTTTCTCCAGGAATGATGCGGTCTAAAACAACCAGCGCGCCAAACCAAACCAAGTATGCATATGTGGCATCCCAGGAAATAGGCAAAATGTAGTTTGGGTGAGTTGGGTCGAGCATGTCAAGGTAGGGTTGTAGAGACGTGTAGGACGCAGGACAGCCGTGGCTGTTGCATGCATAGGCAAACACGTTGAACAGCAGGGGAAGGCCAAGTGAGATAGCTAGAGCACCGGGCCAGCCATTGAAGTCCGGCTCAAGTGTTTTCTGATTAAGAGGGTTGGGTTTAGCCATAACTATAGTGAGTCGAGTTTTGGCGTTAAATAGTTGCTTGTAAAATGGGCAACAAGATCGAGAATCTGATTCAGGACATCTGAAGATATTTAAGGTCAACAGAGCCTTACTCACAAAGGTGCCTTTTTTTTTTTTTTTTTTTTCGTCGTTTAATTATTCATCGCATCGTATTTTGCGACTACCACCACCGCCCCCTCTGGAAGCACCGACCGAAACCGATTCTGCTTCTCTTACCACTATGCCGCAACAGCTCTCTCTTTACAGTTCCGTTCCAGATGCAGATTTGAAAATTTCGCTTCACACGCTAGTGTCGCTCACTGGCCAAAAGCCCCACCCGATTTTCTCTCACCACCTCATCTTCATGCCGCAACCTGTTAATCCGGCCAACACACAACAGCAACATGAGCTATACCGCATGCGTTTGTCCCGCGATGTTGACACCGCTGCTTATGTGATACCCTACGCAAAGCTACCAACTTCGTCAGACCGGAATTACGCACACTGGACTGCCAACGTCGCCGAACTGCCCGAGGCCGGTAAACGCAAGGTTGTAAGTCAGGCGCTGCTGTCGACTACCATTCTTGACGACGAGCCTTTTAGCTTTGTTGGTTCCCTCGGATACGAGTACTCGTCTGAGTACTGGATAAAGGGCTACCAATTTATTTACAATGACACCATTACAATCCATATATTTCGCTTATGCGTGTACAACTCGAGCACAGGCACACTGGAATTGCTTGACAAGTCCGGGAAATGGATTGTCAAAGCCTACTCGGATGTTGCATCGGTCACGGACATTGAAGGCATCAATGCCGCCACTGCCGCTCTCGAAACTTTGAAAACGGATCTTTCTGGGTTGTTTGACCTGGTGCAACCGGAACGCAATTGTTTTGAGACACGTATGAAGCGGGTGCGATGAAAATTGCAGTCTATAAACATTTTATTTATTATTGTCATGTTAGAGTAATGTAATCAATTATGTTTTTTTTATTAGATATACATGTATAGGCCAGTAGAATGACTTGGCACACGAACAAGATGAATAAAACATTATAGTTAGTATTCAGGCGCTCCAAAAAAAAAGATTGCTTTCTAGTCCCTGGATTTTTCTTGATCAATATGAAATCAATGATGCGGTTGATTATGAATTCGTTTTACGGTTTTGCGATGTTCAAGGGTATTATGTTGATATTTTAGAAGCATATATTCAGTATACTATAATACACAAAAATTTCCAGCTCTCAATTTCATGTCCCTTATGCCACTAAAATTTGATGCATAAACTCTTCAGGAACCCTATTGAAAAACAGAACATTTAAGATCAAACTGAAAAAATCAAAAAAAAAAAAAAGTAGAACAATATAATCAATTTCTATGCATGTTGGGAAGAACTTGAAGTCAGCGACAAAAGACGGAAAATCTATGAAAATAATAAGAAAAATATTCAAAAAAAAAGAAGAAAAAAACAACAACTAAATTTAAACCCATTTGTTCTATTAAAGCCAAAAATTAATGATAAGACTACTCTCTCTAAAACAAGTAGCTTCGAATATAGATTTGACAAAATTTATATTGATTGTAGTTTCCATGGTTAATCAAAACTATTTTCGGAGCATTATGGAATAAGTAAATCACCACAAAACTAAAACAAATCGCGTAGTTGAGGTCTGATTAAGGCGCATTACAATCATACTTTAAAAATAAAAAAAGGAAAAAAATTATGAAGAAAATTACAAATGATGGACAAAAACTGTTGAATTTTCCAGATGAATAGTTTCCATATGAACCAGGCCTTGGGCACCTGAAAAAAAAATCTTTTTAGAACTTAACTTGAAACTCTTCCTTTGTATATAACCATATAATTTAAGCGTTATAAACATATATTCTATCTATAGTTTGACTACAATGACCTATCTGACTTCAGGATAAGTATTAAAGCAGTAATCATATATTTAAATTCAAACCCGAAGGCGACCTTGATGAACTATTTATGAGAATAAGACAAATGGAAGGCATTGATGATGACAAGTACTGGAGT
>QVTG01000362.1:0-22334 GCA_013305925.1 Geotrichum reessii
TAATAATAATAATAATAATAATAATAAATAATAATAATAATAATAATAATAATAATAATAATAATAATAATAATAAAAAGATTTCTCAGATAGTTTGTTGTTGTTGTTCTTGTTGTAATTATTGTTGGTCTTGTGATTAGAATTAGAGCAACACCTAAACGACGACTAAACACATGCAAGACAATAGAAAAAACCCAACGGATCACCTTCTAAATCAACCCCAAGCTTTCTTTTCAGATTTTTTTCCTAAGTTCTTAATCCCTTTTTGACTTCCTTTTTCTTTTTTATTTTTTTTTTCCTTCTCTGAATTTTTTTCTTCTTTTCATACTCTCTACTAGTCGTGCATTCTTCTGTAGCCCTTGCTCAATGAACTCCATCCAGTTCATCACAAACCAGGTTGACAGAGTCATTAGGACTCCCCCGGCTACTCCCAAACGTTCTCTCTCCACAGCCTCTATTTACGATAAGCAGCTGGCAGTAGCGGTATCAGAAGCAACCGAAAAACTCGCCTCTATTTCAGATAATAACACTTCATCATCCCCCTCTTCATCATCTACTTCTACTTCTCATGCATCTACTTCTGATTCCTTTCCACTAACTCCTGTAAAAACACCCAAGCAATCCCCCAACGCCGCGCGTGAATCGCACCCAAACGTCTCCATTCTTCCTGACAAGGACAGCACCTCCCAACAACATCTTCCCAAGGAACATATCCTTATTAGCATTCTCCTTTTTCTTCCCCGACTACTCGTTTTTCCCTTCATTTGGATTTATTCAATTGTTTTTAAAAAGGATGCCATTGCCTACAACTCTATTTTTCGCTCTTTTTATTATTCGTTTTCTACAGACTCCGACGCCGCAGCAGACGGCCTTTCAAAATCTTCCGTCAAAAACCCTCACTTAATCAACATCCTGGAAGACGCCAGGAGGTTTAGATCTCCTTACACTTCACTACCAACTAACAATAGTAACAATTTATCTATTAATCACATAAGCTCTCTTCCAACACGGCCTGGAGCACCTAGACGCAAGGTTAAGCTTCCCATTGCTTATGCCCTGCGTTATCCACGATCGCTTGCTCCACCTCGGCCACTTCTAAAGCCTGTTAAAAAAACTCTCGTTCTTGATCTTGACGAAACTCTCATTCACTCGCTTTCTCATTCAACTGCTGGATTTTCTCAAGGCCACATGGTTGAGGTTAAACTTGGTAACAACTCATTTGCAACTCTTTACAATGTGCTCAAACGGCCTTATTGCGATAAATTTCTTGAAACAGTCAGCCAGTGGTATAACCTCGTCGTTTTTACGGCATCTGTTCAAGAGTATGCGGATCCTATGATAGATTGGTTAGAGAAAGACCGTAAATATTTTTGTCAGCGGTTTTATCGTCAACACTGCAAGTTTTACACCAACAATAGCAATAACAGTAACAACACTACAGACCGCTCTAGCGTAATTGGAGATTCATATGGCTACGTCAAGGACATTGCCATTGTCGAGTCTGATTTATCAAAAGTTTTAATCATTGACAATTCCGCCGTTTCATATCTCAATCACGAAAGCAATGCAATTGGTATTGAAGGTTGGATCAATGATCCTTCTGATACATCGCTGCTTGCTTTAATTCCGGTTCTTTCGGCGCTTCGGTTTGCGACCGACGTGCGTACAGTTCTGGGTATGAAAGCCGGCGAGAGCATGTTTGCCTAAGGGTTTGCAGTGCGAAAACTAGCTCTTTGGTCATAGATTTTTTTTTATTTTCTGCGTTTAATCTAGATCAGATTCTGTGACCAGAATGAAGCTGGATTCTACCTTTGTTGTTGTTCTTCCTCAGTTATTCATTCCAAATTCACCTTTTTCTCTTAATTTTTATTCTTAGTTTTTTTTTTTGTTTGTACTAGTTTTACCCAGTATATTACAGCATCATAATCCATTTAAATACAAAGTCCTACCGGGCGATTATAACACAGACTTTTTTTTCTCGTTTTTTTTAACTTTCAGTTTAAAACTGGCCTTGGTCTAAATAGAAATTGGGTTGAAGCCCGGAAAATCTTTTTAAATTAGATGATACTTTTAACATTTTGATTTTATTTGTTTATGAAAACAAATAGAGTGTCATTAGTAGATTTTTTTTCCAAACAAAAAAAAAATAAAAAACATGAGACTAGATGTAATATGTAAGTGAACTTTTTGAAGGTATGCCGAACTTGCCGTCAAATATATTTTGCATTTTCCTCGTTTTTTTTTTTTGGATTTCAATGCGGCTTGACTCTCGTTTAGGAAAGGTTTGACAATTCTTTATTTATTTTTTTCCGGAGTGTAGTACAGGTACACCAACTATTATATAGCCAAGCTCTACCTATCATGTTGTATGTGTGATTATTAAATATATGCGTGTTTGAATTTTCATGTAAGAACAACCATGGCAAATCATAACGAATAACATTAATTGACAGATGAACAAAGTACCTACTTAAATATATAGAAAAATTAGCATTAGATCCACAGTCAATCTATGTACAACATTTATTGAAAGATTGTGGGAAAAAAAAAAAAAGGGGTTCAACGGTGAGCTTGCACAGAAAGGAGAAGAAGAGAAGAGAGTTTTTTTTATTTCAAAAAAACCAAAAAAAAAAAAAAAAAAAAAAAAAAAAAAAACGATGGATTTACAATCGCATTTATCTTATTCCATATGCTGTTGTTGCGATTGTGACCTCGACCGTGCGCTAGCGTGGGCACAGACCCCATAGTGGACCCGTTATACGCCTCCACATTACCAAATCCGCCGCCGCCGCGTAGTGGCTTCACAATTTTGGGAGCATGCGCAACTGGAGCCGGCACCGGTGGGTTGTCGTTGTAGAGAAAGGCTTGGCCGTCGCGCGTATACACAGGTGTGCTATACATCCGTTGTGGCTGCTGATTTTGAGACTGGGCCAGAAGCTCAAGCTCCATAATCCGGTCGTTTTTCAAGTCAAGAATTTTAGTTGCCATTTCAAGATCTTTCTGTAATGCACGAATTTTATCCTGATATTGCGCTGCACCGTTATTATTTGTAAGGCTAATGCTATTACTGCTTGTGCTTCCACCACCAAGGCCAATGCTAGCCACGAGTCCTGCTGGTGTTCCACCTACAACCGTATTGGCACGCTGTAAAGATCGGTTTTTGTCTTGAAGCAAGTCCAGCTCAATTTCAAGTTCGACCACGCGCTGGCAACGGTCCTGAATATCAGACATAAGCGCAGATTTCATTTCATCAAACTGAGTTTGTAGCTCAATAAGCCTTTTTTCAGCATCAGACTCTTGCTGTTGTCGTTGATCAAAGTTACCAGAAGTATTAGTAGATGATAAAGCCAAAGTGAGCTCGTTAATACGAAGCTCTTGCGCCGCAATTACAGTCTCCTGTTCTGCAAGTTGATCCTGTAACACGTTCTCGCGGTTTAAAAGCTCCTGTAAACGATCCTCAGCATCAGTATCATCCGTGTCTGTATTCGTGCTCACAGTCTCAACAGGACTAGGCTGTCGACTAAGCCCATTATCTGCTGCCCCAACAGTTGTACCCGGCTGTAAGCTATTTCGCTTGGATAGTACTTTTTTAACGCCTGTTTGATCAAGCAAAGACGTGTTTGGTTGGTATGACAGGCTGTGACGGTGACCGCGTTGAAACGCAGCCGTTTTTGCACGCGGAGTTGCTGGTGGTGTTAAAAGCCCACCAGAGCCATTAGTTGTAGGTGATGATAACACAGGTAATTCTGTTGAAGAATTGTTGGCATCAACCCACTCGCGTTTGTTAACTTGTTCGCCTGAACGCCAACGCATTAACTCCGTTTCCAGCTTTTGAGAGTATCCACTGTACTTCTTAAGATCTCGCTTGAGTTCATGCACCATTTGCCGTAACTCAATTGCACTAAGTTCTGTATTGATTTTAGCTTTGTTCTGAATACCTTTGGCACGCTCGCCAAACCGCAGCGTCGAGAGTGTCTCCGTCGCATTATATGCATCGCATGAGCAATTGATGATCAGTGTAGTACGCGAGTTACCACCAAGAGACTCTTGCAAAATCCTTGTGAGCTTTGAATCGCGGTACGGTATATGAGGTTGGCTCATAGTAGGCGACGTTGTTGAGGGCAAGTTACTCTGCGCTGCTGCGCGGCTTGCTAACGCGTTTATCACCATTCCCAGTGCAGATAATGATTGATTTATTTTTTTTGCCTCTTCTAAAGATTGTCCCACCACGCCGGTTTTATCAACCTTCTCAGAACCCGCTAGATCAACTAGAGACAGTTTACCAGTGCGCACATTGTTTGTCGCAAGATTTTTCTGCCCGAGACTAATAGTAAAAATTGCATGTGAGCGCGATGACTCTGAGTTCATACGCGTTTTGCCAACTACACGAGCGCGGCTCCCTCTTTCCATGAGTTGCTCAATTTCAGCACGCGAGGAAACGTATTCTTCGGTGAGTCCTTTGACGTACACTCCGCGCGTACGGTCTTCGTGAATCGGTAAACTTTTTGCCGTGGTTGGTGCCTGTCCCTGTCCCGGCGGTGGCGATTGAAGCAAATCTCTAATTTTTTCCAAGTATATTTCCATGTATGATACTTTGACTGTATACTCAATTTCTTCGTTACCAGAAGCAATGGCAGTAAATATCATATCGACGATGCGTGGAATGACACCGCGTTGTTGCTCTGAGCCAGCTTGCCCAAGCATTGTATGTGTTTTTCCTGAACCAGTCTGACCATATGCTAAAATAGTGCCATTGTAGCCTTGCATAAGATCTGTTACTGTTGAGCACAAGCTTGTTTCAAATATCTCAGCTTGTGTGGTGGTTGGCGAAAATACTCTATCAAACGTGAACGTGAGACCTTTATCAGGAAGCAAGCAAGTAGCTAGCGAAGGAAACTCTACAATACAAGCCTTGTGATTCACATCTTCGAGGTTTTGTTGTTGCTGTTGTTGTGTAGGGCTGGGCCGGAAACGTGCGATGACTTTGATATTTGAAGCCGTAGTTGTTATGTTGTCAAAGGTTGATTTTTTCATCTCGTTAATTCGCCTTGAGTTTTTTTTTTTTTTTTTGTGGATCGCTTTGAGATATTTTCGTTATGTCGTTTTTACTCAGTCAGTAGTCAAGATTATTCGCTTGCATGTCAGTTTGTCATGAAAGTTAGTATTTCGTAACTACAGTCAGGAAAAGGTTGTCGTTGTAGAAGAAGAAAAGATGTCGAGAGATCAAAAAAAAAAAAAAAAAAAATGCTTAGATAATTTACTTTTTATCTCGTATTTAGCATCAAGTATAAACTGTGATTTCAGTTCATGTCGATGATGATCAGCGGCACCTATCAACACTTAAATACAGAAAATCAAGAGGCAAACTCAGTGTAAAAGTTGCTACCACAATATTCAATCTCGGAATCTTTCAAGTATGCCCGTCTATAGCTCATTAATATTGATTTTTTATTTTTTTAGTTACTTAGATAAGTCTCAAATATTCAAGCTGCTAAATAGTTTTAGTTTGTTCTTTAATAATTTAGTCGCTTCAATCTCAGCCTCTGACGAGAACAGATACTGTATTTATGTTAGAAAAAAAGACATATATATATCTTTAAAAATAGTTTATTACTATAATGGCATCTATACAGTATTTCAGAAACCTCTGCAAAACTGCTCTATCAGAATTTTGACGAGGAATTACCAGGGAACAAAGCGTGTATATAAGCTATAATGCAATTTAAAGTGGAAAAAAATGAATTGGAATAAAAACCTAAAAATTATTAGAATGAATTTGAATTTATTAATGATATTAAATCAATAATTATAGCATATATGTTTATATGTTTAAAGCGATTGGCTTGTTGGCAGGTTTCACAGATGCGTGGTTTGTATCGATAGTTTGCAACATTTGTGTTTCTTCTTAACTAAACGGTTTTATCAGCCGTGCCATAGGGTAAGGGCCAAATAAAAATTTTATCTTCTCCCAGCATTACAAAAATTTTCCATTTCAGGTCCAACCCAAAGCTTGCACTACAACGCATTCATAATTATAGACATAATGAGCGACGATCTAGTGGTATGTTTTTGCATTCAATGAAATATAAACAATCTAAACTAACGTTTTTATTTTTAGGAGCGCTTGAAGCTGCATTCAAATGCTTTTGATGGACTGTTAACTCTTTTACCCGAGGGCGACGACACTTCTATTTTGAAAAAAAAGACTAAAAACAAGAAAAAAAAGAAGGCTGTAAAGGAGTCAGAAAACAATTCAGATGAAAAGGAAAGCACCAAAGTTGCAACTGAAGTAAAGCAATCACCGGTAAAGACAGTAAAGAAAAATCAGCCTAAAGAGCAGCCTTCATTAGTTAAGAAAGCTGAGAAGGAGGATAAAAATGTGCTTAAACCTGAGGTTGCAGAAAGTGCAAAAAAGGCTGAAAAGATTGAAACTGAAAAAAATTCCGATTCTTCTCAACCTGAGCTAGAATCTGGCGAAGCTCCTGCCGATAAAGACTCCGATAACGAAGAATCAGCTCCAGTTGTGCCCGCAAAGTCTGATCCCAAAAAGCTTGAGGAGTTGCGCTCACAACTTGCCTCGCGAATTCAGGAATTGCGTGAAAAGCGAAAGGCACCTGGTACCTCTGTCAAAGGCGCACCTAAAGATCGTAAGGCTGCGGTGGAGGCGCGTCAGCAGAAAAAGCAAAAAGCTAAGGAAAAACGTGATCTGAAGCGTAAGCTGGCAGAGGCTGAGATTGACAGCGATGACGATGAATCTGATGAAGAACTGGCTGATGAGATTACAGAAGATAATACTACTGTGTTTAGTCAAGTTGTTTTTCAGGATGGCGGCAAATCAAGTAGAGATTTCAAAGATGTCAAAGTCAAGAAAACCAAGGGACCTCGTGATTTATTGGGCCAATTGAAGCATATCGAGGCCAAAAAGGCAAAATTAAATTCTATGGACAATGAAAAGCGTGCTTCGATTGAGAACAAGAGTCAATGGAGTCGTGCTCTTGCGCTTGCTGAAGGAGAAAAAGTACGAGATGATGAAAAGTTGCTGCGAAAAGCTCTCAAACGTCAGACTAAAGATAAGAAGAAGTCTGCTAAAACATGGAACGAACGTCAGGAAACAGTAAAGAAAAACATCGCAGACAAGCAAAAGAAGAGAGAAGAGAACATTGCTGCTAAGCGCGAACGCAACAAGCTGAAGAGTAAGAAGGCAAAGCAAAAGGCAGGCGTTATTGGCCGGGGTAAAAAGCCTAGCAAGAAGAAGTTCAAGCGTAACTGATTAAGATGATAAGCTTTTCATATAAACCTTTCAACAAATTTATTTCATATGTATTATCAACCAGATATCATTTTCAATTGCTGGTGTTGAGGTTCAGACATTACTAAATATAAGCCGCACTCAAGACGGCGCACGGGCAGTATTTCCCCAAAAAGGTGGTAATTAAGCTTTTGGTCTCCACCCATCGTCATCAGGGTAAATGTGTGTGGGACTTTGAGAACTTGGTTGGTTTTTTTTTTTTTGTTTTCAAGTTCTTTTTCTCTCACTCTCTCTTTTTTGTTTTTTTTTTTTTTTGTTCTTTAGCAGAAATCTTGATCAATTCTACTTGAATTTTCATTCCTTTTAATTTTATTTCTTTCTTTGAAGTTTGGACAAAAAGCTGGTTTCATAACACCTACACGCAACGCAATTAAGCCATGACGAAAGTAACAGGAAACGTTCTGGTGATTTCTAACAGACTTCCTGTGACCATCAAGCGTTCGGACGACGGCGAGTACAAATATTCTATGTCTTCTGGAGGTCTTGTGACTGCATTGTCTGGTCTCAAAAAGACCACCAATTTTAAATGGTTTGGCTGGCCCGGCCAAGAGTTACCAAATTCCGAGCAGGGAAAGGTCCGTCAGGACTTGGCAGAAAAATTCAGCTGTATACCTGTATTTTTGAGCGATGATATCGCCGACCTACATTATAACGGGTTTTCCAATTCGTGAGTACGACAACAAATTAAAAATATCACGATCATACTAACAGTTTTTTGGAAAGGATTCTATGGCCGTTGTTTCACTACCACCCTGGCGAAATGAACTTTGATGAGGTTGCTTGGGATGCCTATACTGAAGCCAACAGATTGTTTGCAAAGATAATTGCAGCCGAAGTAGAAGATGGTGATTTGGTTTGGGTCCATGACTATCATTTGATGCTACTTCCAGCAATGTTGCGAGAAGAGCTAGAGTTAACTGGTAAAAGTATCAAACTTGGATTTTTTTTGCATACGCCATTCCCATCAAGTGAAATTTATCGAATTTTACCTGTACGTCGGGAAGTACTACTAGGAGTGCTGAGTTGCGATCTTATTGGTTTTCACACATATGATTATGCGCGACACTTTTTGTCATCTGTGTCGCGAATATTGGGCCTGCCAACTCTCCCGAACGCAGTCGAGTTTGATGGTCGAATAGTAAGCGTAGGTGCATTTCCTATTGGCATTGACCCAGATACTTTCACTGAGGGGCTCAAGCGTCCCGAAGTGAAACAGCGCATTGCAACACTGAAACAAAAGTTTCAGGGAACCAAGATAATTGTCGGTGTAGACCGATTGGACTACATTAAGGGTGTACCACAGAAACTACACGCATTCGAAGTATTTCTGACGGAACACCCAGAGTGGATTGGAAAGGTTGTACTAGTTCAGGTCGCTGTACCGTCGCGTGAGGACGTAGAAGAGTACCAAAATCTGCGAGCAGTAGTAAATGAACTTGTTGGACGCATCAATGGGCGGTTCAGTACAGTTGAGTTTACTCCAATTCATTTTCTGCACAAAAGCGTCGACTTCAACGAGCTGGTTTCGCTGTATGCGTCGTCGGACGTGTGTTTAGTGAGCTCAACACGAGATGGCATGAATCTCGTTTCGTACGAATACATTGCGTGTCAGCAAGAAAAACACGGAGCGCTGATCCTGTCTGAATTCACAGGTGCAGCCCAGTCACTAAACGGTTCGATCATTGTTAATCCGTGGAATATTGAGGAACTGGCATTGGCAATCCACGAGTCGTTAACATTACCAAAGGAGAAGAGTGATGCTAATCATGAAAAACTGTTCAAGTATATATCAAAGTATACCTCTGGATTCTGGGGAGAAAGCTTTGTAAAGGAACTGGATAAGACCAGTACGAGCTATTGAGGTTTTAATGCAAGTAGTTGTGTGTGACAATAAATTAATAATATTTATCACTTGTTATTATAGTCTAGTTTGCTTGAGAAGGCTCTCAAGTAGATTAACTTTTTGTTATTTTTTAGTAATATTACCGTTATGATACCGTTGTAGAGGGAACAGACTTTAAAACAGTCCCAAAGCTTTCTTGATATGTAGCCATCATTAAAACTTGAGAAGGAAAAAAAAAACTTTTTTGAGACTTGAATCTTGATACCAATTTTTATTTACTAAGTAATACAAACTTCCTTCCCCTTTCTATTTCAATCATACTATAATTTTTTTTTTTTTCTGTATGGTGTTTTAATTTTTTCCAGGGCTCAAATACTCTTTCCTGGTAGGGACCAATTGGTCAGGGCTTAATAAAATAAATAAATAAATTGAATCAATTTAATAGTGTTGAAAATTAATTCCTAATTGAATTAACAGAATAAAATCATATGATAATGCGTAGTATAAAAAATTTATTAGAACTAGGTCTTTTTTTAATTTTCTGTTGTAAACCTTCTATCACAAGATATCCCCTTTGCTCAGGGGCATCGACAACCCCATCATCTTTATTACCGGAAATTTAGAATTCAAGTCCAGTAAAACCCATACTAAATTTTTCAATATGAAATCTTGATATGAAATCTTGATATGAAATCTTGATATGAAATCTTGATATGAAATCTTGATATGAAATCTTGATATGAAATCTTGATACTAAATATGATGAAAACAACTACGTATTTTACTGATTTTGATTTTTGTGTAAAAAAAAAGTGAACAGTATTGATGATAAAATTAATTAAATCCATATTTTTCGTTAATTAAGTTATATATACGTATAGTGTTAAGACAGTATATAGAAGCGATACAACCAGAATACAAAGTAAATAATTAAAAACTGTCGGAGTTTATGGCCGCTTCTTAATTATTACTGTGGTGATTAAGTTTTGAAAAAAAACCTTCGGCTACGTGCTAAATGTCTAGTGATGAAGTCGTTTATTTTTCGCCAAAGTTGACATGAAAAGGGAGAAAATCTGACGCTTTAACTAAAAGTAGATGGACCAAGCATCATACAAAAGTTTTTGTTTTTTGATACTCAAGTTTATGATAATTTGGTCCTGATACTGTTGCTGCAGGTGAGTAACCCTGGCACAAGAAAATATAATATATTTGCATGCCGTGCGCTTAGACATGACTGTGTGTCATTAGAAAAAATTAACTTTGTTTTTTTTATCCTTGGTATCGATATTATCTTTTTTTTTTATTTTCATTTTTTCCAACCCTTCTTCCTACCTGGCCTTATCCAGCTTTTTTTTTTTTGTCTCTCTTTCTCTTTTCTAGACGGAAGAATCCTACAACCACGTTCAAGTAATCTTCGAATCATGAAGATACTCTTCATTTGGGTTTAATCAAAAAAAATTTAAATATACACAGCAAAAACCAATATACTGCCAATAAAATCAACTTGGACGACTTCAAAAAGTCATGAACAATCAGACTTACTCGAACAAACAACAACAGCAACAGAAAAATCTTCACAATATGCGCCGAAGGCAGTCCTTTTCATTATCTCGTATCTTCGGTGACCCGTTTGCTTTGTCAACTATTTCTATCGGGCTTGTATGTCTTCTACTTCTTCTTTGAACGAGCTTTGGTTTATGTTTAAACTAACATTGTTTTTTTTTTAAAAAAAAAAAAGATTGGGTGGATTATAGCTCTGGTCGGTTCCATCTTTTCGGCTCTTTCTCAATCAACGTTTCCAGTTTTTGCATGGTGGGGTATAGCGTTTGAATTCTTCATTATTCTCGGCATCATCTATGTTTTTGGCACTAAACGAATTGATTCGTACAGACTAGCAGTGAGTTCTAAGCCTTTTTTTTTGTCGCGTATATTTGACCTATCCTTACTAATCCATTTTGTTAGATTCTTGCATTTCTCGCAACGTCGACGGTCTACACTACTAACTCGACAAACAATTTTGTCTATCTAACTTCACCTACCACCGCTGCTGCGGCCGCTGGTTATATACTGTTATCTATCATCAACATTATTTGGATTTTTTATTTGGGAACCACGACTGATACCAAGTTTCATACAATTGTCAATGGCAGCAGCTTCAGCAACAACACACCCTTGTCCAACAACAATAATAGTAATGGCCACCAGCTCAAATCTTTCCAAAGCGGCGCTTTTAATGCTGGTGACCCGTTTAACCGGGACTCGCGAAAGCCAGACAATTTCCGAGAGCGCAGCCAACACGCTAGCGATCAGTATCAACAGTCATACGGCGGAAACGTCATGGTTGCACCGCTTGAAGATTTTGAAAACTTGAGTGATAGCAAGTATCACCGTCAAAGCGGCTTTAGCACTACGACATCTGAGGTTTCAGAAACTCCTACGGAGTATCCTCATCGTGCCCGGGCTGTTTACACATGTATGTGCCACTTTTGTGTCCGCCTTTTTTTTTCATCTCCACATGAACTAACCCATTTCTAGATACCGCTAACCCAGATGATCCTAACGAACTTTCTTTTGAAAAGGGTGAAATTTTAGAGGTTAGTGACATCAGTGGACGCTGGTGGCAGGCCCGCCGCGCCAATGGTGAAGTGGGCATTTGCCCTAGTAATTATGTGACGCTTCTTGAGGAGGGTGCTTGAAAATATATATATATATATACTTATAACTGGCGTGTCTCTGTCTAGGTTTTTTTTCTTTTTTTTTGTGCTAACTGATCGACGAATACGTCTTAGTTAAAATTAAATGTTATTAATACTTAAAGTGAAAAAAAAAAAAAAATAAAATAAGTTATAATCCTTGTTACTTGAAATTTTTCGCTTTTTTTTTTTTTTTTATCTGTAAGATTAATATCTTGTTAGCTTAAAATGTTCAAAAGATCAATTAATAGTAATAGATTTATGAAAATATCAATGATAAAAAAAAATCAAATTATTTACATGTCTATCAACTATATATACAACTTAACAATAACCAAAAAATTTAACAAACACTTCTAACTTTTTTTTTTTATTTACAAAAAAAAAAAAACCTCCTTGACAAAAATACGGTTTTTACACAAGCTTAGGCTGACACCGCCACTGGTTGACGTTTCATATTCTTCACGTACCGGAATAAATCAATACAAGCTGTCGGCGTTACACCCTGGATGCGCCTGGCCTGACCAAGCGTCTCCGGTCGCACAGTTTCGAGCAACGTACGCGCCTCGTTCGACAAACTGCCAAGTTGGCTATAGTCAAACCCGCGCGGAATCACCAGTTCTTCATCAGCATCAAACGCCCGGATCAACTGAGCTTCACGCGTAATGTACGGGAAATACTTGGCAGTAATGTCGATCTTCTCACGGATCCGTACAGGAATGGTCGCCAGTTTTGGTAGAATTGGCAGCAGCAGGTCGGGTGTCATGCCCTTGAGTCTCAATAGGTCAAACGCCGATCGCCGTTGTGTATCCTGGTTGTTTATCTGGATCGTGTCAGGTAGGCGACGCGCCCATTCCGTGGCAGAAAAACTAGAAGTCTCAAGTAAACTCTTGGCCGCTTCATATTGCGCCATATCTGATGTGTAGCGTGCCCAACGCGCGTCCGAGACCACGCCAAGCTCGCGGCCAATGCGTGTGAGCCGCATATCGGCGTTGTCTGCGCGCAACAAAAACCGAAACTCAGACCGAGACGTAAACATGCGGTAAGGCTCCTCAACTCCCATGGTCACGAGATCATCGATGAGTACACCAATGTAGCCCTGTGACCGCTTAATCAAAAATGCTTCCTTTCCTAGAGCTGCGCGGCCAGCGTTGATGCCGGCAATCACGCCCTGCGACGCAGCCTCTTCGTAACCTGTCGTACCATTGATCTGGCCAGCAAGAAACAAACCGCGTACCTTTTTTGTCTCGAGAGACGGCCGCAGTTCGCGCGGATCAACATAATCATACTCAACGCCGTAGCCCGGCTGTAGCATGTTAACCTTTTCAAGACCTTTAATTGTCCGCAAAAACTCAAATTGAATATCGGCAGGCATAGAAATACTGATACCATTGGGATATACAACGTTTGTGTTAAGGCCCTCAGGCTCAAGCCAAATTTGATGGTTGTCTTTAGTATGAAATCGCTTAATCTTACTCTCAATCGAGGGACAGTAACGGGGGCCCTTGACAGTTTCACGGATGTGCACAGACTTGTCAAAGTTGTCCATCACGATCTTGTGCGACGCAGGATTAGTCCGCGTCATGTGGCAGTTAAGTTGATTATCAGGAAGCGCAATACTGTCGTTGAGGTAACTGAACGGCGTCGCAGGATTATCTGGTTTCTGTACCATAAGTCCAGTATAGTCAATAGATTCGTGTGCAAGACGAGGTGGTGTGCCAGTCTTGAGCCGACCCATACGAAATCCAGCGTTTCGCAGGGTATCACTAAGACCAAAAGTAGCTTTTTCACCAATGCGACCTGACGGGTATGCCGTCAATCCAATGTGGATCTCACCAGAAAGAAATGTGCCAGTAGTTATGACAACGTTTGATGTTGCAATCATGCGGCCGGACTCAAGTACAACGCCACGCACAGTACCTTGGTGTTCGGAATTTTCGCTTCCTTCAGCAGTAGCAGTAGTTGAGTGATCTATAAGAATGTCTGCTACAGAGTCTTCTTGAATGTCAAGATTGGGATAATTCTCTAGTTCGTTTTGCATTTCGCGCTGATAAATCTCACGATCAATTTGAGCTCGAGGTCCCTGTGACACTTGTTAGATACACCAGCATTTTTTTTTTTGATAAAAAAAAAAGTGAATTTTTTTGTAAATATATTTCAACTTACCCAAACAGCAGGACCGCGTGAGCGATTCAAAACTTGGTAATGAATACCAGCTTTATCTACGATCCGGCCAGAAACGCCGTCAAGAGCATCCACCTCCTTTATCAAAATTCCTTTACCAATGCCACCAAAACTGGGGTTACACGAACACACACCAATAGTGGTTTTCTTGGGGGTTACCAAAACTGTTTTTGCCCCAGCCCGCGCTGCGGCCGCACAGGCTTCAGAGCCAGCATGGCCACCACCAATAACTAGTACGTCATAAGCTGGTGCCGACTCAAGTTGCTTGCGAGACTCGGCTGTCAACGAGGCGCTTCTGTTCTGCTGCTGCAGTGAAAAAAGTAAAGCACTGCGCTGGCGTGATGCATGTAACAAAGTGCGAGTCTGACGAGAAAGGATCATAGCTGCACTTAAAAGAAATCAAAAAAAAAAAAAAAAATTTTTTTTTGTGGTTCTTAGTGAACTCAGTCAAGAGTGTAAGATAGCTTACAACTGAGAGGTTTTTTAAGATTGGAAAATCTGTGTTTCAAAAAAAAAAATATCAGTAAAATATTAAAACTTAGTAGTTGAACTTTATATTAGTTACATTTCATAAGGTTTAACTATTGTTGGGAGTAATCATTTCGTGGAATAGAAAAGCGTGTGCCAGGATTTCCAGTAAAAAATAAATAAAAAATAAAAACTAAATCTATAATAATAATAATACATTCAAATACAAATAATTTACACCTTCATATCGTTAAGACCTAGGTCCTCATTTTGCTCATAAGTACGCTCAAATTCCTCAACGGACATGTTAGGATCAGGATCGGGAGCATAGACATTCTGAATGTAAGAAGCAGCCAAGGGATCAGTCATAATAACAGTGAACTCGATCTTACCCTCAATAGCATCCTGAAGTCTCGACAGAAAGATTGTCCAATTAGTTTTAGTTTCAGAATCCATAGAGTCAGAGCTACCAGAGAAGACCTTGCTGTTAAGCTCGTCGTGAACCTGAGTAAGCAGGCCTTCAATGGTAGTGAATCTACCACCAAGAGTACCAGGATTAAGATCAAGATTGAGTTCAGGAATAGTGAGACCACAGGTTTCAGATTTGAGAATATCTCTGGCAAGATCCTCGGGATCAGTGATCTTAAGAGAGACTCTGCTGCCCTTTTCAGGAACGGCACCACCGGTTTTAACTTCATTTGACTTGTAACCACAGTGATCGCATACAGTACTCATGATAATAACATCCTTAAAATGAGGGATGTTAACAACCTTCATGTGTGTAGGGCAGGGCTCATAGCATATAGGGCATGTAGCGTTAAATGTTTGAACTTCTGTATTGAGGTTCTCAATCTCGCTAGCTTCATTAATCTGGTTGCTAGCGCTAGGGTTTCTGTTGACGTTTTCATTAACATGGCTAGTCTCAATCGTTGGACGCTCTTCCTCACCTTCCAAGGGAGGTGCGCTAATACCCAGATCAATATTCTGTTGCTTGGTTCTAAAGTATTGAACGTGAGACCATTTGTGAGCGGCTTCATTAGGAACAAACTCAACCCAAGAGTTTCCAGAAGGATCATCAACGATGAGTGTGAGCGGCAGGATTTCACCGTTGATAGCGGCTGTCAGTTTGGTAATGACTTCTTCAATCTTTTCGTAAGTAACAGGGTCGACAGCCTTGCGGACGGGCTGATCGGAGGCCAAGTCCTCCTTTATCTGGTTCAAAAGACCCTCAACATTTGTAAACTGACCACGCTTAGCAGGGATTTCAATGTCAAGCTCAACAAATTTGCAAGAGCAGTAGTCAGATTTGATGACCTGACGATTCAAGTCGGACTTGGACTCAACCTTAAGGGTGTACTTGGAGCCCTTTTCCTGCATCATACCAGCACTTTGGATTTCAGAGTTCTTGAAGCCACAGTGAGGGCAGCTGAAAGACATAATGATGACTTCTCGAAAGTAGGGAATCTTAGTGAGAAGCATTCGGGTGAGACCAGTCTCCTCGCAGTTGACGCACATAGACTCAATTTCCTGAACGGGATGACCCTCAGCATCTGCAGCAGAAGTTGTTCTGATACCCTCGCCAGTAGCACCAAGAGCAGGGTTAGGACGCATTTCATTGTCGTCAATCTGACCAGCAGCCTCACCAACAGTAGCGAAGAGGTCTGGGTTGCTGTTATCGTTATTTTGTTCAATAGTCATGTTATCTGTTTTCAATTTTTTAAATGAATCTTGCTGATCGTTCGAGAGAGGGCTTCTTTTATTCAAATTAGATTCACTAGACATGAGGGTTGTTATTTATCAAAAAAAAAAAATAAAATAAAAAAACTGGCGAGATTTTTGTTGTTAGTAAGATTCTACGGGAAAAGAAGATAAAAGAAGTTTTCATTTGAAATCAAAACACGAGTGAGATACAAAAAAATTTTTTGTTGATAGCCGCATGTCATGTGATATGCATATTCTAGAGCATTCAGATTGCCATCAAAAAAAAATAGCTTTGGGAAAACACTCAAAACGACTTATAGATAAATGTAAAATATATATATATATTAAAAGAAAGTCCAACGATTTATTCAGAATAGTATAGAATTTATTATGTACGTAGTAGTTGTGGCAAATATTTGTAAAGGCAAAAAATTAAAAAAAATTGTATGCTTTATGACTTGAAACTTACGTGACTAGTGTTATAAAGCAAGTTCTTTTGTAAGACTGTTTATTGTTCAAAAAAAAAACGAATTGGGAGAAAAGATACCAGCAAATACTTTCAACGATGAAAAAACATTAGGCCGAGTAAGTTTAGAAATTTTGGTAGTGCTTGAAAGTCATCAATTCGCTTACTATAAACTTCAAAATAATGTTTTTTGAAGCTATTATTCTCGTTCTTTAAAATTAAAATTGCAATAATATTGGTTTAAAATCGGTTGTTTTATTTTGCACCAGAATAATGAAGTAAGTAATGATAATTATATAAGCAATTACTTAAGCAAACGCAAGCTTCAACTTGAAAAAATATTTGTATAATAATAATAAAGCATTTTATGAGAAGTCCAACAATATAAAATGCATGAGTTGTTATTGTACAAAAGTACAATATCTTTCTCCGTTGAGGTAGTATAATTTTTATTATTATCATGAAGGAACGAGGTAGACGACTTTACGGTTTGCGGTTGAAATAACAATTATGTAACAAAAAAAAAAAAGGACAGTGGGTCAGTTATTAAGGCAGATAATAAACTATGATATATGCACATCTTCAGTCATTCAAAATCATAATAAATTTTTCAAACCGTTGGGAGAATCTAGCCGTAGAAAAAGCAAACACGTTCAGTGCCAGGCACCTCTGCTAACAGTTGCCAGAAACAATCAAAATAAAATAAAAAAATGAAAATAAATACGTATATATTTATATATATTTTGCTCATATATATACTTTAAACTTGATTTTTTTTTTTTTTGGAGGGATTTCTGGTGATTCTCGTTTTTTTGTATTTGACACAACGCCATTTTTTTTTTTTTTTTAATTAATTTTCTACAAAACTATTGTGAAAATTTTAACCCCACCACAGTCAAATAGGGGAAAAAAAAAAAGTGGGAAAAAGTCTAAAAAGAACCTGTGCGAATTCCCCCCATAAACCATTACAAAGATTAATTAGTTCAAACCAATGGCAGGCAGCCAAAATAAATTCGTTAAAAAAATAAAAAATGTTCATGTTTTGATCAACTATTGGGGCCCTATAGGTATCAATTATTCATTACTTTTTTTTTCTTTCTTGATAGGGCCGCGTCTTCATTGTAAACGTTCTATATACTAAATTTTAACGTTTGGATGTTATAGTAAAAGGCATAACATCAATAGTATTAATGATAATAAAAGCACCATTTACAATAATGCTCGTAAACCCCTCTTAGCAAATAAAAAAAATAATAATAATGAAAAAAAAAGTTTTTTTTTATTTTTTTTTTCTAAATATGTTAATTTATTTTTATGTTGTTTTTTACTTTATTTTGCTGTTTTATTTTACATAACCCCCCTCTACACTTTTTTTTTTTCCACACACGCACACCAGCCAACCAAAAAAACTCTCCCTCCCCCTCCTCTCCTCAGAAAGTCAGGTTCTCATCATATTCCACCACCACCACCACAAAATAAAAACAAAAAAAAAACATAATCAGATGCCTATTGGCCCTCTTCGATATCATCTCCGTTTTGCGTCCAAACCGTTGTTATCCTTAGCACTATGGACCACCCGCCTTCTTCCTCCGCTCCTTCAGCACAAAAATATCAAGAACATCAACTGCAAAAGATCGCACCTGCTCTAAAGCCTCACCCAAAAGTTGAACGTGAGATTTTACCGAGACCCTCGTCTCTCCTGTCATCAAAAGTCTCAACCAACTCTTCAATAAATCAAGAAAACTCAAGAAAACGGTCCATCATCATGGTATCCAGCTCCGCCACTCATATCCCCAGAGCCAGTCCTATCCTTCCAGCCCCATCCGATCCCCGTCGATCAGATAAACTTAACGACACTCTTTTTAAACCTATTACGACGGCAGAAATTTTCACAAAGCCCCTCTCAGACACATCAACAGCCTCGTCGTTTTCAGAAGCACTAAATACAACCAAAGTCATTACTAGAAATGTCACTAATAACACTGTTAAAACAAATAACCACAATACCGCCTCCACTTCAAATACTGTCAAGTTGACTCAAAAAAAATCAATAGCACCAGCTGCTCCTACTCCCATCAAGAAGAAACCCTCAAAGTCTAGATACATTTCAAAAAAAACAGCTCTACTTATGAAGGATCAGAAAGAAGCTGTGCCTATGCTTGCACCCTCGCCAAACACTCCCACCAGCATTTCCAACAACCACAATACCAACAAAAACATTATAAACTCTCAGCACAATCTTGTAAATAATTCTAGTGCCTCTCCGCCCCCACTTTTGTCTCACATCTCTCCCGACTTTTCTGACTCGCCCTCAAATCCGTATCGCCCGCGCCCCGTTCGTTCATGTACTCATTGCCGCCAGCAAAAGATTCGCTGCAATGCGCTTGAAACGTTTCCAGCGCCATGTACTCGATGTCAAAAGATGGATCGTAAATGTGTTGTGGATCCGTTCTTCAAACCGCAAAAGGGCGGCCAAGTGCAGTCTTTGCGTGACGACATTTCTTCGCTCAAACAACAACTTGCCGAGCTACAACGGAAAAACTCCACCGTTTCAAGCGACCTAGAATCGTCTGTTTCTCCCACAGCCACGCATGATGGTAGTGTTGGTACCGTTGGTTCTAATATTTCTGGCATGTCAGAAGATTTTACTCATATGCATCAACACAGCAGTAACAGCATTCACAACAGTCATAATCCACATCACAGCATTTTCAATGCTTCCACACATCAGCGGTCCATTGCCAATTTGTTAGGCACCGATGCAAAAAGTGTCCGCTCTACAGACTACTCGTCTGCTTCGACCTCTCCTAGCTCCTCTACCACCGGCTCAACCACTCTACATAATGCTTCTATAGAAGCCCAGAACTACTCACCAAATATTGACAGTAACTCGCGTGTCCTCTTTGGAGATTCTCTTCCAAATAAACAGCAGATCCTTCATCTACATAAAAAAAAACAACAACAACAGCAGCAGCAGCAACAACCCCAGCAGTCGAAACACCATTTTCTCGAACATGTAATTGGTCATTCAAATACACCTGTTGCTAGCCAAGAGTCTATTGATACTTCTCAAAGTCCATCATCGTACATTGATACAAACCGCCCTGGCGACAAAATTCCTGAAGATCATATCCACTCGCGGCAGACATCAGCAACAACTGCATCTCCAGAAAGCTCCGAATATATTATGGGAGATGTCAGGTTACCTTTTGATAAAGCAGAAGAACTCCACAGGCGCTTCATGACGCAGTATTTACCATTTCTTCCCATTATTCAATCTAATTCCGCCGCTGAACTATATAGACAGTCTCAGCTTCTTTTTTGGACAGTTTGTCTTACTGCGTCGTTATCTGAACCTGTACCTGATTTGTACAATAGCTTGTGCTCTTTGATTAAGCAACTAGCTATTGAGACTTGCTGGATCCAGACGCCACGATCTACTCATATTGTCCAGGCGCTCTTGATATTAGGGAACTGGCCGCTACCCAATGAAAAGGTTCTCGATGACTGTTCATACCGCTTTATTACTTTAGCAAAGTCACTGGCCATGCAACTTGGTCTTCATAGAGGCAAGTTTATTTATGAATTTTCACGAACTCAGGTCAGTCTTCCTGATGCTGAAAAGTGGCGCACACGCACTTGGATTGCTATCTTCATTGCCGAGCAGGTCTGGTGCGCTAATCTGGGCCTTCCACCAAACATGCCTATGGACTATTTACTTGAGGAGAGTAGAACAGATGCTAGTCTGCCGAAACCATTTAGATCTTTAGCGTGCTTAGCCATATTTTGCTCTAAGCTCGTTAATCTTTTAGGCGCAAGCGTCACTTCACCAGACGGTACGCTAGAGCCCAAAAATAGATTTTCAACTTTGGGAATCTTAGAACAAGAACTCGATCGATTAGTGGCGGAAATGGGTACCGAAGATGGTAAGTTTGTATTTCCTACACTAGAAGCTTTTATTATCAGCTAATACTTTTTTTTTTTTGTTTAGTTTCAGTAGAAATCTACTATCTCTATTTAAAAATGATGATTTGTGTTTTTTCATTTTTGCCCGAGACGCCTATCCAGGACCAAACTATCTATATCATCAAAGCCTATCATGCTGCAACCAGGGTTGTCACACTATTCAGCAGCCTTGCAGAACAACGACGCATAATTGAATACCCAATTTATATTCGCCAACCCGTTAGTTTAGCGGCGTTTATTCTATTTAGACTGCATTTATCTCCTTTACTTTTGCCACAATATGTTGAAAGTTCTCGCCAATCGGTGGTCACAGTTCATAGACTGTTTCGAAATATGCTGACAGCATGGAAAGATGTTGAAAATGATATTTCTAGAACTGCCAAAGTATTGGAAAAACTAAACTTTGTAATCATCAGTCATCCTGAACTATTTACAAAGGCACCTGGTATTATTACACGAATGAGATCTCATTTGACTGCCTCACTTTTCTATGAACTTATTTGGGCGATTCACGAAGCACGACGGCGTGGTGGAATTGGGTCATCATCAACAAATGCCGCTGCGTTTGTTGCAGCGGCAGCAGCAGCAGCAGAAGCGAAGAAAAACAATAAAGCAATAAGCAATGGTAAATCTAATCAACAACAGCAGCAGGTTAGCAATTCAATTAATTCTATACCAGGCTCTCATGTCGACTCGGTGCCGCCACTACCCTTTTTTAATCAAATCACAAAAGACGATTTTACTGCTACGACCACAACAACACCTAATGGTACGACTATCACAACGTTGGTACCCACGCAGAATATTCTTAATGTAAATACAACTCCACTTGCAGGTATTGGAAATCCATCGACAATGCTCGTGGCAGCTGCGGGACCTGATGTTGCTGGTCATAATTTTGCGACCATTCCGGGACCTTACACTTCCGAAAAAAGTCACAACGGCAGTACTAAAATAGATATTAGAGAATCAGCGAATTCTCAGCCACTGCAAGTAAACAACCAGCAGCCATCACAATTACCATCACAGCAACCATCGAGCGCATTTTACGATACGACTGGCAGCTCAACAGATCCTTTACACTTGGACACACTTATGCAAGGCATGGACTGGATGGACACACAGGGAGGCGATGATCTTCTGGGCTGGATGGACAATATGGACTTTAATGTTTAAAATCCGGATTAAAAATCGTACAAAATCGATAAAAGCTTTTGCTGAAAAGAGCCGGGTTGTAAAAAAAAAAGAAAGTTGTATAAATTTTGGAATTATCTACCAGAGCAGTTTACAACATCATATATAGGCAATAAACAGATCTTCTATTTTTATTTTTGTCCAGTCAACGGGCTAATGGGTCATAATAAGACTCCTAGTGCAGTTTTTTTTTTTTTTTTTTTTTTTTTTTTTTTTTCACCAGGGGTTGGGTCGACCAATTCTTTTTTATCTTTCTGTGCGGTACATTTAATTTTTGTTCAATTTCCAATGCTCTTTTTTGGTCATGCTCAACTGCAATATTGAACGGTCATCTCTGCATCTGAAGGGTTAAATTGATTAAGAGAAGATATATAAATAGAAAATCTGTTTATTGTTCTTACATCACATAGTCACATAATTAAAGTAATAATATCAAAGATATACAAAGAAGACATGGAATTCAAAAAAACATTTGTCTCTATGAGACTTTAAAATTAGCGTTCTCAGCGC
>QVTG01000363.1:0-22332 GCA_013305925.1 Geotrichum reessii
TTTATTTATTATTTATTTATTTATTTATTTATTTATTTATTTATTTATTTATTTATTTATTTATTTATTTATTTATTATTTTATTTATTTACTTATTCTTATTTTACATATCCTAGCGTGCATGGACTCCCATCTATAAACCTGATTTCAAACTTTTGCTTCTTCAGGTCAACAACGTCTTATAAAAAATATATATCTTTTGGCTATATAATAGTTCCTCATTGCGCCCAAACGCATCCACCTTTATAATCCCTTGTATATTATACAAATTATCCAGTATGCGTAGAAAACCAGCTGGATGAAAATGAGGGAAGGGGGAGGGGGGAATTTGTCCCCGAAAATCGTTTAATAGAAAATCTGTTTAATGTCTATCAATAAGTTACGTTTCAAATCAATAACAAAAAAAAAATAAAACTATGGAATAAATTCTGAGCCTAGCCCATGACAAAGCCTGGGTCAAGTATGAACTAACAGTGTATGTACGTATATAAACAAAAAAAAGAAGGTGTATATTAAATAAACCAAAAAACAAACAAAACAAACAACAACAAAAATAAAAAAAAAACAAAACATAGAAGAAATAACAATTAAAAAAAAAACGAGTGTATGAACAAGGCTTGCCACTTGATATCTTTATGCCGCCCATGTATCCGTAAAATGCTTCTCTGGCTCACATGTCTTTACAGAACTTTAACAGTCTATATCTCCCGCTTTTGCTGGTCCAAAACTAGGAATGTTGTTCGAGTCAATATTGTGGAAGTCGAGAATTTCTGTGTACATCATGACCTTCCAAGTGTCCACGGGCAGGTCCACATCGTTGAATGACCAATCAAATTTTTCGGCAGCCACAGGCTCATCTGTGGGGTCATGATAAGGTGCCAAATATGGGTGAGCAAGCGCATCTGCCGCAACAATGCGCTTACGGGGGTCAAACATCAGCATCTTCTCCAGTAAGTCGATTGCCTCTGGATCTGCGTTTTTAAATTTGGTTGCAAACGGCACAGGGTCACGGTGCGGCAGTGACTTGACAAAACGCAATGTGTTTTCACTGCCAATCGTCTCAATAACATCGTCAGGTGGCGACCCAAGCAATTCCGTAATAATTGAAAACTGATGTACATGATCCTTGCCTGGAAAGAGTGGTTTGCCCTCAAGCATTTCCGCAAAGATGCAGCCCGCGGACCAAATATCAACCTCTACGTCGTACTTCTGCCATGTAAGCATAATCTCCGGCGCACGGTAGTAACGTGTCGACACATAACCAGTCATTTGAGAGTCTTGGATACGAGCCAGGCCAAAGTCACAAATTTTGAGATCACAGTTTTCGTTGATCAAAATGTTACTTGGCTTCAAGTCGCGGTGTACTACACCTGCAGAGTGAACATACTTGAGGCCGCGCAGAATCTGGTACAAAAAATACTGAATAAACTGTTTCTCCAAAGGTCTCGATGTCAGCAACCGGTGCAGGTCCGTGCCGAGCAACTCCGTCACAAAGTAAATGTCTTCAAGTGGTGAAATAAAAATGTCACTGAGGCTGATGAGATTCTCGTGTCGCAGCTGCTTGAGAAGCTTGAGCTCACGGTAAGTACGTTTGGAAAGCACAGGCGTGTCGAACGGCTTCATAATTTTTTTAATGGCCACGTTCTGGCCTGTAAGCTGGTCCTTTGCAGAACACACAAGTCCAAAAGCGCCCATTCCAACGGGATTTAAATCGCCGTATCTGTGTGGTTAGTTTGTGGAGGATGGACTATGAGATACGTGAGAAGATGCTTACCTGCTGGTTATCTCGAAGCAAGTTCCGAAAATCTGGGTCCTGTGCGTTTATTAGAGAATGGAAAAACTTTAAAAAAAGAACACAGACACATACCTGATAAAGTCAGTCATTGTGGTGGTGTTAGAAAAGCGAGAGAAGTCTGGTAACGATACCTTTGAGCTTTGGTGGTAAAGAAGAAAAAGAAAAGGAAGTGAAGATGACGATGATGAAAGATTAAAAATAACAAAACGGCAACAGCAACAAGTATTGCCTATGACGTAACAAGTATTTTTTTTCTAATGATTATGTCAGCGCTTTTTACAGAACACGCATCGTGAACAAAAAACAAACAAACAACAACACCTGTAAGTGGAGTATCAATAACATAAATAATATCAATAGCAGTAATACTTATAATACTTTGTTTTAATAGATATAGTAATAGTAATAATAAAAAACTATCATAACGAAAGTTGTTTTTTTCAATGTTATAGTATAATAATTCTACATTGTGCTAAAAAAATAACAGTGAAAGCAAAATTATACCCTACAGAAAACAACACAGATAGAGACTTGACCATGATCTTAGAATAAATTCCTAGTATTACTCATTCTCAATCGTCGAAAGCCATTGAAATAGTAATTAAAATTAAATCTAAAAATCACAAAAATTTTTTTTTATTAAACCAAATATTAAACTCATTAAATATATATATATATAAAATTTTAAATCAGTAGCGCTATAAGACCTACAACCATTAGATTTTGGTTGTTACCAAAATATACGGCCCCGTCAGTTTGTGTTGTAGTAGGTGCTTCTCGCGTTACACGGAATGAAGGCCGAAATGCTAGGGATGTTTGAGTCGGTGTAGGCTTTTTGTCAATATTACCCGAGTTGTTGTTACTGGAAGGACTGTTGCCACTGCTGGTATCACTTTTGGAATTTGTGTTAGAATTGCCAGTCATATCAGCTGCATTAATATTATTGGCTGTGTTGCTGTTTTCGGTATTTGAGGTTTCCATGCTTTCATTATTACCATTACTACTATCGCTACTGTTGGTGTCATCATTGTCATCATTGTTATCATTGTTGTTATTGTTGTTATCGTTGTTGCTGCTGTCGTTGTTATTATTATTGTTATTATTGTTATTATTGTTATTATTGTTATTATTGTTATTATTGTTATTATTGTTGTCATTGCTGTTACTGTTACTATCGTTACTATTGTTATTATTGTTGCTGTTGTTGTTATTGTTATCATTGTTAATATTACTGTCATTACTATCTTTTTTATCGTTACTATCATTCATGGCATTGGCGTTACTGGGATCAGAGCTACCATTATCACTATTGCTGGATCCTTTCTCATTTTCATTACTGTCTCCATTGTTGTTACTGCTGTTGCCGTTTTTACCATTACTGTTTTCACCATCATTGCCACTACTATTAGTGATACCATTGCTACTACTGTTGTTGTTGTTATTATTGTTGTTGCTTCCATTTCCAATGTCAGAGTTAGATCCTCTATTGTTGGAGTTGTTGTCAATGTTATTAGAATCATTAGAGTTATTATTGGAAATGTTGGAATTGATATTGTTAGGGGTATTGTTGTTGGTATTTGCTGAACTGTTGCTATCGTTATTGCTATTATTGCTGGATTTAGCATTGTCATTGCTGTTATTAGCACTGTCAACTGAAGGCAAAGAGCTTCCTGAAGGGTTAGAATTGCTCAACTGATTGCTGGCAGGAGTGACTGAAATGGCAGAGTTGACCGGGAAAGTTGAGTTATTGTAATAGGATGAAGAAGTTAGTGTAGAGCTCAAAAACAGAACCGCCGAACTAGACAATGTAGGGGTTGAAGGAAATAAGGAAAAAAATTCTGAGTTTGTATTTGAAGGATTGGTAGAAGTAGATAAAGGAGGGCTAGTAGTGATTGATGGACTAGCATTGGCAACAGATCTAGATGATAAGTCAGAGGAAACAGAAAGTGTGTCAACAAAAGTGGGAAGCGCTGAAACGGAATTCATACTTTCCAATATTGAACTTGATACAATAAATATATTAGACTGCGAGCTACCCATAAGTAAAGATGACTTAGAAGATGAATTGGAAGAAGACATAAAAGGTATCGTAGAGGTTGAAATAGAAGAGAGAATGGAGGCTGGTGTAGAATTTAGCGTAGAAGTAACCTTGGAGGCAGACGCAGTCACAGAAAACACATCAGAAAATGTTACGGTAGTATCCATTGATGATTGAGAAACAACATTTGAAATACTAGAAGACAAATGAGAGCTAGATGTCACAATACTTGAGACCACGGAAGTACTGGAGCTAGACGCATCATTACTAATACTGAAAATGGCACTAGGGGTGACGACATTTGGAAGAGCGGACGAAGATATCAAGGTTAAAGTTGAGTTTGAATAAACCCAAGAGCTAGGTTTTATAGTAGTGCTAGGTATCAAAGGTGGGACTGTCGACAAAATAGTAAACAAGTTGGACGAAGAACTTATTGGTTCTTGAGACAAACTTATGAATGATTGCGTGCTCCGAGTACTTGTACTCAATCTCGATGGTGTGACAGGTATTGTATTTGATACTGAGTAAGACTCAAAAGTAAAGGATGGGGATGATGTAGTTGGCACATTAACATTGGAACTGAGTACAGAGATTGGTACAGAGGTGGTCGAAGACACAAAATTTGTTGACGAAGACAGCGTGGTGATAGGAGTTGGAGTCCATGAGACACTAACAGACGATGGTGTCAAAAGAATAGGTTCTGATGAGGAAGTGATTGTTGCAGTAACATCAATCCTAGTTAAAATTGTAGACGCCTTTGAAAATGCTGAGTTTAAAGTTGTGCTCAAAACCTGGCTGTTTATACTTTCTGGTACCGGTGATTCAAAAGACCAACTAGATGTTGTGCTCGATAAAAGAGTCGATGTAGACATTACAGAAGCTGAGGATAAGCTTGTATGGGTCACCATGGTCGGTGGAGCTTTGCAAATAAGTTCAACCCCAAAGAAAATCTCAGTGATATCATTGGAACTAGGGATTATTGTAATACCAATCTGAGCCTGGTAAGGGTTTTCGCCAAAGCATTTTTTGCATTGATCAAAATAAACTTGTATTTTGCCGTCACTATTGCATAGACAGTCGTTTTGCCAGGTAAAAAGTGAAAAAACAGTGCAAGCAAGCCACGCCGTTGGAATCAATATATTACATGTTAGACAGCTGAGCTCTGCCATGGCGTCGGGTATATTTTCTGGTGGAAGAAGCGGTGGTTGGAAGCCTAATATATGTCGCTTTTTGTGCAGATTTGATAACAAACCTTCAATAGTGTCAAGGTTACTACTCAGAGCATCGCGCTCGTAAGAAGAAATATCGACATTTTGTAGTAGGGAGAGTGTGCCTTTGCGCAACTCACGCAGGTTTTGACGATCCTGAGGCGTCACCGAAGAGGCTAGGTCTGTAGTTTCAGATGCGACGACACCAAGAGATGCGAGTGTGAAAGTTAGCAGAGAAAAAAGTTTCATGAAATGCGATTAATGATGAGAAAGATAAATATGATGATAATAAATTCAGAGCGAGAAAAAAAAAATCAAAAAAACAAACGCAACCAATGACTAGAAACGCAGATGAAAAGAAGAAAAAGAAGGACGACGTGATATTTAAGAAGGGGTCAAGTCGTGGATGGCAACAAATTTTGCATTTTTAGTCTGTCTGTATTTTTTATTTTTTTTTGAGTAGGAGCCGATTAACGCCAGTCTACAGTGCCCTGTAATGCGATGTACAGAATTTATAGAGTTTACTGAATTTACAAGGGGGTAATAAATTATAATCAAAAATTAAAATAAAATATTGTTAATTACATTGTATGCTTTGATCTAAAGTAAATAATCATATAAAAAAAAAAAGAAGTACTTCTTAGGCCCTTAGGAGATGTTTGGCAATCATATAAAAAAAAACACTTCTTAAAGAACTGGCATAGAGAAAGAGACGAGGACTGAAAATAAAAAAATCTGGCTGTCAGACAGTTTAGAAAAAGCAACGGGATCGCTAACTATAGCCTGTTTTTTTTTAAAAAACTTTACTAAATGAAGTTTATCGTAGAGTCTAAATGCGGCTCCATGAACAACTAAAAACAAATGTTGTTGCGCCAAACTACTGGAAATTTGCGCAGCTTCGATCAAAGTAATCTGCACAATCTTTGCTTAATTAGGATAAACCTACAGCTTGAAAATATAAGGTTTTTTATTCAAACTCAAATGAGATATTAAAACGCTTAATTAGGTTTTTGGAAACGCATGCGCTAATGCGTGTTCTCGATTTGAGTAGTGTTGGTACCATGAAAGTATTTGATACGGCTGAGTGAGCCTTAAAGACAAGGCCAATACTGGCAATTTATCATGTTGTAACCCAACGTATAGCTGTTATACGTGATGAAAAGACTTCTGGGAAAAGTCTGTTTCTAACCATTTTCTCGTCAGGTACCGCGTCATCGAGGTTTTTTCAATTTTTATATTCAAATGTTAAGTACACATGTATCTAATATTTTTGTATTTCATTTTTTTTTTTAGTCTTTTTGGCATCTCAAAATACTGTTTTGGCTACAAAATTGTGAATCTCAGACCTTGTCGCAGTTTGCAGAATGCACATCATTATACTGAGTTCATGATCGCCTGTCAGTGGTCAGATCGCGCTGATCCACCCAACATACGTTTTAGACAAAAAAATTGGTTTGTAAAATCATTCTATCTGTTTAAATCATTATTTTTTTCAATGGGCAATGCAACTTTCAATTCATTATTGGTAGGTTTTGAATTGTTATCTAACCCTTATAGAACTTTTTAATAGTAGACCATTTTTTCATACGACACCCAGTGCGTAACCAACGTAGTGAAAAGTTAAATAATACTCCCATGAATATAATATTACAATCTGCCGTAAAATCCCCACCCTTAACATTACAGAATATTCATACTTTCCCTGCTAGGAACACTCCACAGGTCTATGTCACAAAACTCGTTACGGTGCTCGAATCGTCCAGTCACTCGATGTGTGTCTGCATCCACTAGGTCTATTCGCACATCATATGCGCGCCCGTCAAAAAGGCCACTGGTAACAAGCACTGCTTCTGCTTTTGAAAAAACGGTAGGCGTTAGCAGCCGGTGTACTAGCGCAGGGTTCTCGTATTTTTTTCTCAGGCGTTGTTTGCTAACCCCATAACCGTTGCTACTCGCGGTTGTTATCGTCACTTGACTGCAAGCAAAATTCTTTTTACTGCTCGAGCTTTGTTCTGAACTGCCCCCGCTCTGAGTTACAATTTCTGCCCTGCATCTGCTATCTATTACTGACTCCTTATTTACCGTAGATTCCTCACTCCTACTACTTTCATAATAGTGAAACGAATTGTAAAAGTTGCGCCGCAACATCACTTTAAAAATCACCAGAATCACCAGTAATGGTGTTAAACAGATAGTTGTCCGCCAGCCACCCTGGACCCAAATTATTGACAAAACGGCCATGTTGCCAAATCCAACAGCAAAAAGTATTGCATTTACTAAAAACGGCCAGTATTGTCCATCTGTCTCTGCTTTTGTTGTGAACACATAAAGAAATGAGTACCGTTTACAAACCACGTCCAATCCAAAATATAGCGCCAGCACTGGTAGCACAAGAGGCTGAATCACCGCAAATCCAAACCCAATTGTAGCGTAAAATAGCAACCAACTGTAATAAGCGGCAAAATGGAACCGACGCTCGGTGGAATCCCATTCTGCAGTCTCGCGGGGCGTTGGCGACCGAAACCGCCGCTGGAACGCTTGGTATATTAGTGTTGTAAGCTGCAACAGGTCCAGCACTGCTCCGAGATTCACACGCAGCACGTACATTACCCAGAAGGACGATGCTCCAAGTACAGCCTGCGCAACTTGCTGTGCCAGATTCAACTGTGTGAACACTTCTTTCAGCGTGAGCCGTGAGCCCTGTTCGCGCCGCAGGGCCACAACTGTTGTTACAACACCCCAAGCAATACTAAAAATAGTGAAAACAAAAAGATTGTTAAACACAAAAAAAGTATACAATCGCCGCGTCACGTCTATTTCACGCTCATGCCGTGTCACTTTACCCTGCCACTGAATCAGCCGTCGCATGAGCACAGGCAAAGCTAAAAACACTAATGCCGTAACTGTTGGTGACAATGCGCCTTGTAAAAGAGAAAAAATAACGGGATGCGCTACAATAAACCTTCCAAACGCTGGCCACAGCACCCCAAGCCGGGAAAGTTGTGTTAAGAACGTGCCCATAAATGCGTTCGGTACAATCCAACCAACCACAAGACACAGAAAAAGGAAATTGCCCCAAAGTTGCTTGCTGTTACGCTCCACACGTGTCAGAACAATGTTGTCCCAGATAATATCTTTAGGGCGCGAAGCTAGTGTGACGAAAAGTTGACCGCGACGCTTCTTAGCCATGTTGTGCGCAAACTCATGACAGGCCTCTGCGTTGCTGAACGAGATAAATCCATAAGGTAGACACCGGTTTGTGTCAACTATACGCCGCGCTTCTATAACCTTTTTTTCTACTCGGTTAAGTTTTGTAAAAAAATGGTCAATTGCATCAACTTTGGCACCGTTCGCCGTTTTGTGTACTGGCCGCCACAACGGTAAGTGTTCTGGATTGCGCAGATATTTTGAAAGAATTTTTTCAAGTTGAAATACAGTTTCGTCATGTTTACGCGCCAGGCGCGCAAGTTCTTTTACATCGCGACCTACACGTACACTTTCAATGCTGTTGACCACCGCCGCAGCCGCGTTACCGCTCGATTCAGCGCCAACAGCTTTAGTCACCATTTTTACTAGCCCATTATCGCTCATATACCGACGAGGAATTTCTGTAACCATTAATGTGCGCATGTACAGAGCGTCAATATCCACGGCCTGGCGCATCTGGCGCTGTCGGAGCTTTACCACACGTGCCGTGTGAATCCATACCAATCCACACACCACAAAATCTAACGCCCATGTAACGGCTACGTGTGCACTCATAGTTTTTCCACGTAGTAATGTTGGTGTTGTGAGAAAAAAGTAGTCGCGTCGCGCCTGCGCCGCCGCGCCAGCCGAGCTTACCGCACGCAGATTGTACACAATGTTGATTGGAATAATAACTGAGCCCACAATCACAGTTCCCATTAGAAAAATGTTCCGGCATAGTGTCGCAAACTGTAAGTACATTGCGGCGTCAAGGCCTAGTATATCTGCAAGCACTGTATCATTTGGCTCAAGAACCTGCCGCAGCCAGGCCGTAGGATGTGTGCTGAGCACTGGCCATGATGACGGCTTGGGCGCGTACACATGCTTATTGTGTGGTCGCACAAAACAGAAACTTACAAAAAGCAACAACGATCCACCTAGCCCGACCGCGAGGCCTGCTAGTACAGAGTTACCTGTAACCTCTGATACTTGAAATGATTGTTGCAAAAATGCAAGCAAGATTTGGCCAGTGTCTTGCTGATTCAGTGCTGTAGAATTTGTCATTTTTTTTTTGTGATTTAATGAAGGCAGCTCTATAATATAAATATATACGTAATATAATAATGCAATAAATAGTTATGACTAGTACCAATGACAATCTAAGTATTTGCTTCAAAAGTCGGCTTCAATGGTAGTAAAATTCTGATGAATCAAAGAAAGAGATTTAATCAAAATGGTCAAGATGGCGACGGTGTTCAAAATGAGGTCTATGATCGCAAAGTTTCAAGTTGTAAACAACAGACGTAGCCGGGCCTCATCACGGTCCGCCGCTGCAAAAAAAGAGCATTTAGTTGTCACATTAGACATGGCTTTTGAGTCGCTGCCGTTCTGAAATTGCTGAAGAAAATGCAGCTCGTCACGATCAGGTTTACTAGTTGCGCGTACCCGTGCAAGAGCTTCAATTCGCTCTGCTGACTTCAGTATTGGAGCCAACGGATTTGGTGGCAGCAACAGCCCGTCATAGTCCAAAGATAAGTTAAACCGGTCATCGCGTGGAATTGTGTTTAGCTTGGATGTGATTGTTCGTACGTTCTGGCTTAGTTGCCAACTCGTCTCTTCGCCATCCGTCTCGTCTTGATCGCTTGACACTGGTACATGGTCCCATTTAGTTGCTGAAGTATTGATTTCATCATAGTCATCCTCGTAATCATCTTCACTCTCCTCATTAAAACCAGACACACCTCTAAACACGGTCTCGCGCCGCTTGCTCGCCGGTGGCACGCCCCAAACGGCTCCTGTTGTCCGCGCCAGTCCGCGAAGATGCCCATGATCCACCAATATAGTACCAGTCTCCAAGTCTACCACGTCCCCGCCGTCACTGTCTTCCTCACCGCCCCCGTGTTGACTGTACCGTGCAATGATGTCTTCCCAAACTGCTTGCAGCCGTAATGTGGCGGCTTCGCGTTTGACGGAGATGTCATCGTTAACAAAACCGTTACCAGAATGTCGCTTTGGCAACGGTGGTGAAGAATTCAGCATGTCGTAGTCTTCTGGCGATGATGACCGCCGTTTGCCGTTACTGCCTATTGTGGTAGCCATACTGTCGTCATGATGTTTGTGTGTGTCTCATGAGATCAGATTTGGACTCTGCACTTGGGATCTTGGGATGTAAACAAAATAGGTCACATGACACTAAATCTTTTCTACTAAATGAGAAAAGTTGCGGAACTACCTGTAATGGTAATTAACTGAAAAAAAAAATTGATATAGACATCTTTGCCAAACCGAAACAACGCTTGGTAATTTTATTCTCTTAACTGACTTATCTAGGCTGTAATCTGTAACCTTGATTTCATTTAGCTAAATCTCTGTTAATTCAATAGTGTTTTTATTGTTTGTTCTACCATTATCACTATATATACCAAGATATTGGTCTGTACAAAAACGTAGGCTGACTAGTTTTAAAAAATTACTGTCAAAATATCCTAGATATCAATCGACCAATTGTTACAAATTCACACCTAATTAACTTATCAATAAAACATTGTAAATTTTCAAACAAATATAACAACACAACTTCGGAAATATATATTTTCTTTGATATTTCATTAACATAAAATTACTTTTCTTTTGCTTGCTCTTCAACTTCTTCAGTAAAACTTTTGATTTCGATACAAATGCCATTACTCAATTTTTTAACAGGTTTTTCAGGTTCAGCGCATTTTTTAACAGGTTTCTCAGGTTCCACGCGCTGAGTTAGATACTCATCGTCTGTATCATTATTATAAAGTGAATACTGGTAGAGCCAATGGGAACCACAACTAGAATGACCACACTTTCTGGACTGCATATTGTTGTTACCAACTTTGACCAAAGCTTTCACATCACTGGTATTTTCATTCATTATAACATGCTTTTGAACTGAAATAGATGCCATCAACGTGCTGATATTTAGTGCAATTTTTTGCTCAACATGAAACACACTTGCTGTTGTAAAATCTTGGACAATAAAACGTTCAAGCCAAATCGTAACATTAGGTAGATCTTTGTCAGTGACATCAGGTTTATAATGAATCCTGAGAACTGCCACGCCAAAACAGTTGCGAATACTATCTTCATTGGTATTAAACCAACTGCTCATTTCTTCAAAATGATTAAAAGAATTATTTTCATCCACAAATAACGGTCAAAACTCAGATGGAATTCGAGCAGGCACATATTAAAGTGACGAAAATGCAGAGCTAATTACAGGTATTCTTGCAGCCCATAACTCAGAAAAAGGTGTAGATAACTTTTTTATAAAGTTTTTTGGTAACCCCAGAGCAATATAATTTTTACCGTATTGCAGCTCATTGTAATTAGAATAAACGTCAATAAATGAAGCAGTACTTATATTTTGACTTTCGAAAACACAATTTTTGACAGGAAAAACCAGAATGGGTGTATCATAAGCTAGTTATTTGCCAATAGTGGATTTTTCCATATTATAAAATTCGCATTCTTTAGATAAACACAACTCGAAGTCTAAGTCATTGAGCCATTGAAGTTTTTTGAAAAGGTGATGATCTATCATAATGCTTTTTTGCTTGTAAAAGTAGATTAAATCAAAGGGTGAATTCTGGTTGAGCGGTGGATATTCAAAAATAATGTTAAAGCAGTTTTGACCCAAATCATAATGAACGTTTGTTTTGTATTTGTAGATTGCCTTATCGTTGGCTGGCGACCACATAAAGTCGTTTATAAGATCATTTTTGGGAAGCCGAAATTTAATTATGTATTTATTTGTAGGTGAATCATTGTCATTTTTCATGTTATATGAATTCAGATTTGTAGTACATATTTTCAAAGGCAAGATGTTTTCTGAAATTTTGACAGAATAGATGACTTCGGAGACATTTTTTTTAGGAAAGATATATATAAATAAAAACAGACTTGAAAATATATTAAAATTTTTTATGAAATAAAGTTGACACATGTCTGCAAAGAGGAAAAAAATCAGTGATTTTATTTTCATTTTATATTAATTATCAAGAAAGAGGTCAATAATTTAAATTTTAAACCATGCTTATTAAAATTTGTAAATCATACTGTTAGATTTTGCTATGAATATTAGAAAAAAATGAACGTATGGAACATACAGAAAAATACCTAATTGTTGCTATTTGAACTCATCATTCTAAAAATGAAACTAGGAATCCGTTTATGAAATTTAAATTAAATTGATATCAAATAGCATTTTTTTAATGCTGATTACAATTACAATATTTTATTGACATCAAATTGAATAATAAACAAAATAACACCCTTATCATTTGATTCAATCACTACTTATCACTTTTTATCTAAGTAAAGTCTTGTTTAAAATTGCCTTGATGAATAAGATACTATGTAAAAAAAAAAAAAAAAAAAAAAAAAAAAAACTCATGGCAAAGCTCAGTTCAAAACCAGGCACAAAAGTTTACAAACATGGACTATTTTGCATCTTATTAAATGTATAAAAGCTTTAAATTTTTGGTTGTTCGAATATCTAATGTAACATAGAGTTACTGATAGTTAAAAAATTTCAATAGTCATTTTAATGTGGGAGACGTTGAATCTGATGATGATAAAAGTCCTAAAGACTTTGCTAAACTTGCTGCTAATAATGATTTGATGTATTTTTATAAGATACAAACAGCATAATAAAAAATCAACACATGTCAATTATTTTCTCTACAAGCAACTTTTGTTGGAGCAAAAAAAGCGGCCTTAGTCTCAGAATGATAGAAAATATTTGTACAATAACAGGTATTATCACACTCTTATACTGAAAAAAAATCTACTCATAAAATATTTTCATATCTTCAATAAAGGTTTTGATAACAAAAGCTGCATTGATTATCACGGTTATTTAAGCTAGTAACCATGGTCGCGTAACATGTCTCTCCATGGTTCCAAACCAATACTCTGAACACATGAGGGAAAAACTTAAATAAAATCAATGTGATATTTTGTAATGAAGACTTATAGATTATGTGACCAGAAATGGAATTTGTAAATCTGAGCGTACAGCGATCAAAGGACGGACCAAGACTAAACAAAAATTACCGAAAAGACCATTTCTGACAATGAGAACTACATAACACCGTCAAATCAACATCTAGTTAGGATTGATCTATAAAACTTAAGTTTATCAACAATGATTTATTTGCAGATACCAAGTGGTGTTCAAAAATATTAACAACTAAGTTATTAAGCGAATGACTACTAAAGCTGACACAAGTTAAGCAAAAAATCATTTCGACAAGAAATAATGCAGAACAAGAACTTTTTTTTAACATGAAGACTATAGATAGGTAGATGGATAGATAGATGGATAGATAGATAGAAAATCTGGATATTGTTCTTACATTACATAGTTACATAATTAAAATAATAAAGATATACAAAGAAGACATAAAGACAATATAAGCAAAATAGGTTACACACAAGCTGGTAGAGTAAACTGGTGTATTTCTAAACGCTGAGCAGTACCCGGTAGAGAATGAGGAAGAGTTGGCAAATACAGATTTTCCTCACGCATGTTCTCCCAAACTATTCACACCACAAGAGGGATTCGCTAACAAAAAAACTCACTACTAACACAAGAAAAAGCTCTTATCATACATAGCGGCCCTCCATTCATTTGAACTTATCATCCACATTCAGAAACATTTTCTCAAAAACCAGACTGTCTTTTTTATTACACCTGAGCCATTCTTAAAACGAGTAATTACAGAGAACAGAACACTGTCTAGAGAGGAACCCTTGAAACAAAAACTAAGACTAAACAAAATTAATTTTCTCACACAAATATTGTAGATGAACCGACTAGTAATAGCTACAATCCTGGACTACCAAATCTAAATCGGATTAAAAAATTTTGTAATCCCATATTAGTGAGTTTATCAACTTGTTCATGGATCATTCTCCTGGCTAACACATAGTTTCACCCATCGAGAAATAGGCTCAATTCTGCATATACAATAAGGTGTTTTCTTATAACCTAAGCTCAGTACTCACGTTTCCGGAACGGGTACGTGAAAAATATTTAATTAAAATGTCCCTCGTTACATTACTCAATGGCAGTGACAATTTGAATTTTCAAAGGCCAATCTAAGAAGAGATGATCATATAATTTTAAATATCATGATATTTATTTTATACACTAAATATATCTATATACGTATATTAGTAGTTTTCAGCAAAAAAAAAAAAAAAAAAAAAAAAAACATTATATAGACTTCATTAAGGAAATTTTTTGATTATTGCTGTTTGAATTATCAACTAAGATCATTTTTAAATTCATAAGTATAAAAACTTGACAAAATTCACCTTAATGTTTTCATTACTATTAGAAACTTTGTTTTTTTTGTTTTTTGTTTTAAAATAATCATTATTACTATCAATTTAAATTCCATCTACTAAAAATTTCCGAAGCTATTATTTTTGAAAAAATTTCCGACGACGTCTGGCTGCTGAAAATATTCACTAAAAATGCAACTTCATACCAAATAAGAGACAATAGAGGGTATTTTAAAAATGAATACAAATTTGAATTTTGTCTTCCCAATAATGATTTTGTATCAAATTTTGTGTGGCTACCTGCTAATGATATGACAATCAACAAATACAAAACGAAAGTTAATTATGATTTAATTAACAATGTTTTCACTATTTTTTTGAAATCACTTTCACAGATTGATGAAAAAAATGATCTTGAGTTAATTTATTTTTGCAACAAAAACGCTATTGCAATTGATGATAAGTCGTTTAAAAATATTCGATGGCTGAACTTTTTAGACATTGAATTATGTCTCTCCGACAGAAACAAATTTTATATTATGGAAAAATCCATTAATAACAAAATAATTTACAATCCGCCGACTCCAATTTTCTTTTGTCGATAATTGTGTTCTTGAAACCCAAACGGTAGGAAACTTCATCAAAATTCCTCAAAATTATAAATCTTTGCAATATGGTAAAGATTATTTTGCCTTGAGATTACGAAAAGATTTTTTAATGAAGTTAGTATCTCTTTTTTTTAGATTCATGGGCTATGAGACTACCTCTAATTACCTCTGCATCTTCGTAACACAAATATATGCTTGTTCGAATTTGTCCTGATTTTTTATCATCATTTGTGGATCAAAACTACAATTTGAATCAATTCAAAAAATCAAGCAGTTGGTTGAAAAACAACGGTATTGGAAACCGAAATTATGCCGGTGCAGCAGTTTTAAGCATTTATTATAAACCAGGAATCAATGATAAAAATCTTTCTAAAGTTGAGATCTGGCTTGAAAGATTTATGATTAAAGACTTTACCACAGCTAGCGTATTTTTTTATGAGCAAAAGTATCGGATAAACGTCAGATCTTTAGTAGCATCTCCTTGTGTGCAAAATCATTCTAACGCTTTGACTAACTCTGATATTAAACCCAAAACTGAACAACACGTTATTCAATTAAATGATTCTAATATAAATTCTAATGACGTTGAAAACAGCGGGGTTATGAACAAAATATCTGAAGAATTTGAGGAAAGGTTAAGTGATAATTATATTTTTCAAGTTAAAATCACCACTAAAGATTGAAAAGTTGTATGTCTATTTTTTTTTTTATCCAGATGACTATGTAACATAAAAACAGTGAAGAAAAATTATATTTTTTTTTTGAATGAATCCAAATTTTAATTAGTTGAAGTTTTAAATAAAATATACGAAATTATATCATTTCACTTTGTTTGAGATAAATTATTGTTTAAATACTATACGATTTTGTAATACATTATATGGGTTAATCCTAAAAAAAATAGACATCATTAACCAACTGTATTTATTCATTAGATCTATGTCTCACACCTATTCCCGAAACATTGGTATCAAGCTTAGGTTTCAAGAAAATACTTTGTGAAAAATAAAAAAAAATAAAACACAACAGCAGCTGGTCTGCCGGGCTACAAGAGTAGTTCACTGATTTCAAGAGTAAAAATTTCTTAAGCATTATTTCAGATCAATGGCCCACAAACCCTAAGCTAGAATATCACGCTCGCAAAGATCAATAAATATAAAATCTGTCTATTGTTCTTACATCACATAGTTACATAATCAAAATAATAAAAATATACAAAGAAGACATGGAATTCAAAAAACATTTATCTCTATGAGACTTTGAAATTAGCGCTCTCAGCGCGCTCCAGGTGTTTCAGGCATTCGATGGCGCCGAATTCTCCATGTTATAACACATGTGCTAAGGGAAACCTGGCAAAAAATCGATATGGTCGGGTTGTTTTGCCCGTTTTGATTTTTTATGCCTAAAATGATGGATGAGAGAGTACAAATGAGTTGTACGCAAAACTTCGAGTGCTTATCACAAAGACGACGGATGAAGCCGATCGTTAGGGGGGAGGGGGGGCTCTATTACAGACTGCAAGTCTGAAACGTACGATGAAGGATGAGTTAGAGCTTGACTAATACATTAGTTAATAATATGAAATTGGTTATGTAAGCAAACTAAGTAGTTAACGAGAATCTAAATAAAATGAAAAATAAGTTTATTTCTTGCTATAGATTGAACCATGTGTTTGCAAGAAGAACAATCCATTAACAAGTTGATAAACTTGACAAAATAAAATTTACTGCAAGTCATTAATACTCAAAACTCTGGTTTGCGTGTAACAAAGCAGACAATGTAGTCTTCACGTAGATGGAACTATAACGTATGTGATAATCTCTGGTGTTTGGAGGGCTTTTGTGTAGTAAATGCTGTTCTTGTAAAACTTATAGGTTTTTTTTTTCTGTGAGCGATTGCTCTCTCTCACTTTCTCATGGCACAAACTCTTTTCAAATTCTACTGTAACTAGAAGAAGCCATTAATTTTCCCAAATAATTCCCTATTTTTCCAACCAATTTGATAGCTACTTGGAAATATGTTTTTTTTTTTTTTTTTTTTTTTTTATGTGTTACGTTATACATATAGAATTGTGCCTACTTGAACTTTAGTGTATGTGTGACTTTGAAGACCTTGGGTTCGGATCCACTTACGCAGCTTTTTGTGTTTTTTTTTGAACCGGTGAGATTGCCGTGACATTACTTTGGTTCAACTTGAAAAAAAAAAAGAATAGTAATAATAAATTCATATACAAGTGTAATGTATATATACATATGTTTGTTCAAGGGATCTATTCATTACGTCATACAGTTTTTTTTTTTTTTTTTCAGCCTCTTTCTCTTGTTTCAAGTTTTCATTGCTTAAAAAATTTTTTATTTGGTTTTGTCATTTGATTTTGGTATCAATTTTAATTGTTTTAGTTATTGGTTGTTTTTTTTCTATATTATTATTTTATTGAATATTTGATTTATTAGCCATATTTATGTATATATATTGTGTAACTGTGAGAGGATATTATCTGGCGCCATGAACAATTTAGATTCAATAAAGCGTGACGGCCTTTCAAGTCTTAAAAATGATTAATAGATTCAGTGATTATATTTTCATTCATTTTCAGCATACGACAAGTTAATAATAAAAAAAAAAATCTGATTCCATATTTTCAATTATTCATAATATAAATATATCCAAAGAAACAATACACACGTTAAGACAGTAATCAGTCGCTAACATTATCATGGGGTCAATTCCAAGGGGCTTGAGCCGCGCCAAAAAAAATTAACAAAAAAAAAAGCCTAAACATATCAGATCAAAATCAATGCAGCAACAGTAGCCGAAAGACCCACAGCGACAACAGAGCTGAAACTCATGTGAGCAGCACCATTAGCCGGAGTTGCAGATGTTTGATGGCTGGTAGAAGCAGAGCTGGCAGCAGCAGAGCTTTCAGAAGCAGGGATTTTAGAAGCAGAGCTTTCAGAAGCAGAAAGTTTAGAGCCAGAACTTTCAGAACCAGAGCTTTTAGAGCCACCGCTTTCAATAATGGATTTTTCAGACATGGCAGAACCACCAGATGACATGTGGCTAGTGACCACGGAAGAAGGTTTAGAAGTATGAGTCACTGAAGAATCACTAGCAGCAGTAGCAACAACTGTTTCGGAACTAAATCCAGTTTCCTTAGCCAGACCACTAGAAGAGACTGCTCCGGTTGGAGAATCCTGAGTTGTGAACATGGAGCCAGCAATCTGCCCAAGCTCCGACAGGATATCAGTAGGTTGGGGAACAATTGCTGTCGGAAAGTACTGGTAGAGCAGGTCAGTATATTCCGATAAGGGTAGTTCTGAATAAAGTTGCTGCAACTGGGAAATTTGTTGAGCGTTTGGACCGCTATCAGACATTTCAGTCAAAACTGCCATAGTTTCAATCTTTGACAACCAGGAGGCAAGCTTAGAACCGGTAGAAAAGCTGTGGGTGGCATAATAGGCCGTGAGAGACGAGTAGACGGGATCTGAAACGTAGAGCTGGGCAATTTGAGCTTCAATTTCCTGTTGACTGGGAATAGATCCAAACGCCTGAGCACTGGCAATAGTAGCAAGGGTAGAAGTTAAAGCAAGAACGGATGTAAGCTGCATTTTTTTTTTTTTCTTCTTTTGCACACGTAAAAATACAATAAAAAGTTAACGAACGAGAGATTCCAAAAAAAAAAAAAAAAATAATAACAATAATAATAATAATAATAAGAGAAAGGGGCGGATGAAAGAAATAGAAAGAAATGATCTTTTTTATATATAAAATTTTAAATGAAAAATTCAAGGTACGTGCATATACTTTTGGTTTCAACGATAAATACAAGCTTTTTTTTTTAATTATTTTTTTTTGCCCATCGTTTCGTATTTTTTTTATCTTTAATCGGCAGTGCGGCTCAGATCACAATTACATAGCGCCGTACATTACACACAATTAATAGACATTTGCAATCTTTTTCATTGATTGCTTTCCATAGACAAAAATGATGGTTAAAAAAAAAATTTAAAGAGACTTTTGTCTTATTGTAAAACATCATTTTCAAAGCCATTTCTATTATCAAATTAATAAAGTCCTTTTCTTTTTTTTTGGTAGAAATTCGTGCAGCCAAAACAGACTGTAGACCGCTGTTTCGGGAAATATTGTTCTGGTTGTTTAGGCTTTGATTTTATAGTATGTACAGTATATAAAGATATCTGCACGTTGCAAACCCAAATTGGTCATTTTTCAGTCGTCATAATAATAAAGTAAACTAAATATTAGAAACCGCGCCATAAAACAAAAGAATTTATTGGAAAATGTTGAGATTTGTTTTTGTTAAACAAGTTCAATGAAAGGCTTAAAAAAAAAAAAAAAAAAGGCTTACCGTCTGGTAAAAAGGGGGGTATATAGAAAACAAGAAAAATAAATAATGTGAGACAACATTAAAATCATCAAGCATCTAATTTATCATAAAATTCATAAAACAAAATCCGGTTTTTTTTTTTTGTTCAATTATCTCAATCGGTAAACTCATAAAAGTTAATAAAGCAAAGACGGTGGTTTTATTAAGGGGGGGAGAACGCTTTTGTTTTTTGTTTTTTTTCTTTAGTTAATAATACTGCAAGTCTGTAAAGGAGCTTGGTACCTGACTATATATGGAAATTTTGTATTGTTATTAAGTATTTACATAATCAATATCCGTAAAGCTTCGTTGTGAGATCAACAAGGATTGAAAAGGAACACTGGAAAATTAAGACAGCTATGAAGTACAAGATAAATGAAAATATATATATTTAAACTCATCATTGTTGACACTGTGATCAATTAAAAAAAAAAAAAGAAATCTTGTAGTATTTAATCATTGTAACGTGGTTTTGGGTTGCCTATAGGCTATTCTTGCTGATCTTTCCTACATCAGCACTCATGAAGAATTTGTATGTATACTGGTTAATAAGGCCATACAAAAAATAATACTTCAATAATACGTTTCAACAAAACCTGGTTCAGACGATTGTAGTTTACTTTGGGTATGATCAGGTTTTTTTTTTTGTGAAAAAAAATTAATTAACGGTAGGGCTAATTTAAAATAAACAAATAAAACTATTTACAAAGTTATTAAAATTTTGGAATGTTTCAAAAGTCCTAATTGGAGTTCACTATTTTTTTTCTTTTTGTTTTCACTTGTGCAAAGATAATTTGTGATAATAATAAAAACCACCCAAGTAAAATCAAATCTGGAAGCTTGACTCGTTCAAGTATATTGTTTTTAAAACAAATAATGGCAATAATGAAAAAAAAAAAAAAAAAAAAAAATCAAAATAATGATAATAATAATGAAACAAAATTAAAATGAACTTGATTTATCGTTAATGTAAATATTGAAAAAAAAAAAATGAAAAAATTTTTAATTTTTGTTATAAATAAACGGCTGTTTTTGACTTCATAGTATAATTTGAAGTTCATAAAACTTTTCAAAAATATCTAAAGTTCACCTAACTTGTCATAGTCCTTCTGCCACTCAGCTCGTGATGTACAGCGCATAGTGCTTTTCAGCTTCTTCAATTCTGTACGAGTTTTCTTGTCTCGATCCTAGTTTGGATGTTTCCAAGGTGGTCTCTCACTCCAGTACTAATGTTCTCTTACTCAAGTACTAAAGAGGAAGAATTTAATAATAATTTTTTTAGAAAACGTTATATTAATCTGCTATTAATGTCTCGTTCCATTTGAATCCGTATAGGTATTTTAAAAAAAAATTTTTTTTCTGGGGTTTTTTTGTTTTTGGTTTATTAATGGTCTTTATATGTCACAAAAACTTCTTTCATAACTAGAAATAATTTTTTATATAAATATAGACAGGTTATAACTACTTGATATTGCTTTTATTCACATATCTCTTTTAGTCTTTAAATATGATGAAAAAGATCAATCGTGCTTATTTAAAAACTTTGTACTTCAAATATTGTCATGACTATGATTTTTAATCATCATAAATGATTTCACACTTAAATGGTTTTTTATCTATATTATCAATTAAATATTATGAGTAAATGGTCACAAAATCAGAAATTCACACTCAATTATTACACAAATAGATATTACTTAATTGTTATGAAATTAATTTTTTTCTTTTTCAAGTTTGCAAAAGAAGAAGAAAAAAAAAAGAAATTCACTTAATTGAAAAAAAAAATTAAACAAAAGTAAGACCTGCCAAAACACCAAAAATAGCGGCTGCACAAACACTGATTGTGGCTGCACCATTGGCGGCTGCTGTGGTAGCTGGTGTGGATTCAACTGCCGAAGCAAGACTGCTTGTAGAAACAGTAGTATCCGGTTTAGAAGAAGCGGGTGTTGTTTCTTGAGCAGCACTTGTAGTAGTAGTCACCGGATTAGATCGACTGGGACTAGATCCAGGTGCAACAGAAGATTTCTTTGTATCTGATTCTTTAATGGTGTTGGTACTTGCCATATCTTCAGAGAATCCAGTCGGCATAGGGAAAATAGTCATAGAAGGAAGAGCAGCAGCAAGACCAGCAGTGCCTAAAATAGAAGTGGGATAATACTGCTCTATAAAGTTTGCATAGTCCTGAGTGGGGAAGTCACCATACACTTCGTTGTAAAGCTCATTGAGTTGCTTGGGAGACATTTCACCAGAGTCATCAAGCTTGCTTTGATACTGATCCACTTTAGACATCCATGACTGGAGTTTTGTGCCCGTTGTGAAGCTATGAGTGGCATAGTAATCTAATAAAGAGCTGTAGGCAGGATTGCTGCCGTATAATGCTTGAGCAATGCCTTCGGCTTCATCAACCGAAGGGATATTCTGCTGGGCTTGAGCAAATGAGAGTGCCAACGTGAGAGAACCAAGGGTAGTTGAAAACTTCATTTTTTTTTTTATAAATTACTTCGAGTGTTTCGATTTTATTTTATTGTTATTGAATAAAATTTAATTAAAAAAAAAAAAAATAGGAATCGTGATTGCCTTGTTATATATACATATTCTGAACAAGTTTATATAACGATATAAGTTATGAAATAACGTTTAAATTAAGCTTTATAAAGACCAAACAGTAATGTGACGGTACAACTTCTAAGCCTTTTATTATAATAATAATAAAATAATAATAATAAAATATAATAATAATAATAATAATAATAATAATAATAATAATAATAATAATAATAATAATAATA
>QVTG01000364.1:3776-22260 GCA_013305925.1 Geotrichum reessii
ATAACAGAGATTGACACACAGTAAAACCTTAACAAGCTGCTCTAATCAAGCAAACCATCAGCAAAGAAGTTGCGGTAATGAGTTCAAGAACTTGACTACCGCTCCAAGACCCTTCTTGGTATCAAGCAGGACTCTTAGATCAAGTTCCGGGGAAACTTTACTTAAGAATTTGAATTCCATGTCTTCTTTGTATATCTTTGTTATTTTTATTTAATTATGTAACTATGTGATGTAAGGACAATAAACAGATTTTCTATCTATGTAACTATGTGATGTAAGGACAATAAACAGATTTTCTATCTATCTAACAAATGATTAATGAAAGAAGATTTTGAATAACTAGTGTGAGACTTATCAACCAAAGTACTGTAATTTAAAACTGAAAGCATATCATGATTTTTTTAAAAAGTATTGCATGCTTTCAACGTCGTTATAAAACGTTTTTAACGTTATCACAAAAGATTTTAATTTCTTTATCACTGCTTGAAATAAGGCTTGAAAATTATAAAATTAAGATATTAGGGCGTCTGGTGTAGTTGGTTATCACACTCGCTTAGCATGTGAGAGGTCCCCGGTTCAATTCCGGTGTCGTCCATATTTTTTTATTAACAGCTATAGCTGTATCAAAATTGATCAACATTTGAGTTTAAATTTTGGTGTAACTAATTTTTTTTTTAAGACGTTGGCATTTTAAAGATTTTTTAATTCATGTATACCTATCGATAATGTTGTAACAATAAATGGTACATTTCTAGGCAAATGTAGTTTGTAATATTTTATCATCGTTGCTATCTTGTTTGATTATTGCATAAAGAATTTGGCGCTACCGAATGACAAAATCACTAAAGCCCGTTGGCAATACTACTATTAAATCCAGGGAAACGAGAATCTGCAACCAATAGTCATACTAGGTCATCAAATAAGAAACTACCCGAGTGGCAACAGAGACTATCAAATTGATCCTTGAGAAAACAACAAAGAAGTCCAGCAGCAGCTGAGATTGTTACACCAAAATTAAACTAGATGACAGTAGAAACCGGAATTGGTACTTGCAATCAAAGATCGCACGTCATCACGGCTCTTATCGAAAAAGACACAAACTTGAAGAATTTGTTACCTAAACAGAGAACCCTATAGAGATTAAGGCGATATTTATAATAGTCCTGATGTTGTAGTTTCTCAGGATGCCTTGTGGCTAAAACTACGAGTAGACAACAAAGTCACACTAGTTATGGCCTGTGTTTTATAAGACCTTGATTGTGAGGAGGTGCTTTTAGGTAATGATTGGCTTCACTGCTACAAAGTTACTTTTTGATATAATCGATATGTTGGCTTTATGTTGGAGTTAGGTACAAATGGTGAACTTAGCGACGACGATTAATAAATTTTTTATTTTTTTTTGTCTGGAATTCTGAGTTTTGGACAATGTTGACCTGAATTGAGGCTTCAAGACCTGGTTATTAGTTGAAGACTATGTATCATGTTAATTGATATCAAAATTGATTCTTATTAAAATCAGAAAAAAAAAAGGATTGTTGAATGATTTGTAAAGTACATGTTGATTTTTTTTTTCTTTTTCTTGATATAATATTTGAAATGTTAATAGTGTAGTGAAATTATATATATGTGTATGTTGATTTAAACATTTTTTCTTTTTTTTGTTAATTACCATTGCAGACTCACAAGACAAGTGTAGCCATTTGAAACTGGTAGTAGCGGCTCCACTTTCTTCCTTTCCATGTTGAATATTTAATTTTGTAAAAAAAAAAAACCGTTAGAAATAACCGTTGGTACCTGAAACTTTTTTTTTTTTACAAAGTTATACTGTAAAACTCAATCAAAACTTTTTTTAATGAAATCAAAAATTCATATAATTCATGTATACTTTTTTTTTTTTCTTGATACTATTAAATTTAAATTTCTATTGTTTAAAAAAGAAAAACAGCACTAAATTTTTTTTTTTTAAATAGCCTCAAAACTGACAAAGACGAGGTCATAACCATCAAATTCGTACAAGATACGGTCAGTTCTCTTGTATCCGTCTATGCCGGCCGCTTTCTTCAGGATGCCGCCACTTTTGGGTGCGCCAGTAGCCTCAAATAAAGTAAAAGAAAACTTTCCAGGACGGAAAATAGCGACAATTCGTGAAAGTACTTCAAGGTTGGTCATGCCATACTTTTTAGCAGGCACGTTGGTCTCAAAAGACGCGTAAGAGCACTGAGCTTCAGGCGTGACGTGGATGGTAAAGTAGTGATCGTTATCAACAATGGTATTGCATGAATAGCCACAGGGTGTAAAGCCAAAGGAATCAATAGACTGAGAAACTCCAGGATAAATCTTATCAATCTTGGCATGTTTAGTGACAAGAGAGCCGAGCTCATGACCAGGGTCGTTACCGGCATCAGTGGAGCCTGACGAAATAGACTCAGTGTCATCACCCCCACAAAAGTCCGTGGCCCGGTGAAACTTCTCGGCACCCGGCAAACGGTTTGTGAAAAACTGTGCGGCATGTTGGGGCGAGAGGTGAGTCATAAGAACCTCAAGGGTTTCATCCTGAAACGCGCAGTCAACATGATTAGGGACATGTTCAAAAGCAGGATCTGTGGTGTACAGGTGCCAATGATCAGCCCGCATGTTGCCGACAAGGTACGAGCCACCATTATCAAAAAGGCCGTTGAGATACTTAACCTCATCGTCCCAAGAGCCATGGGGGTGAAGTTGCATCTCGGGAAACATGAATGACTTGCGTGAGTAAAACACACGCCAGGGCTGCTTGTCCGTAAAGCTAGCATACTGTGCAGCAAGCTCAAGGATCTTGGGGATACCAATAAGAGTTGTAGTGGTTCCGCAAGTCTTTAGGATAAGTTTGTGAGGGAAAACAAACATAGAAGACTCAGAAAGCAGATAAGCGTCCATCTCAGAAGAAGACATTGTGGAAAGAACCTTGCACTTGACAATGTCAAGCATCTCCTCCCATTCAGCACGAGGAACAGCCCGTAGGCCTTCCATGGGAGCGGTGGAAGGGAGAATCTCTTTGTCAGGAGTGAACCAAATCTCGAGGAGCTTTTCAGGGCCCTCAAAAGCGTTGGAGGAGTCGAGATCGACAGAAAGTTCGTGGTTGACGAACTTACTGACATCTTCATGGTTAGTCTTGGGAGAGTCAATGATCATTGTGACTTAAAAGGGTACTAATGGGGAAGCCTTAAAGGAAATAATAATAAAAAAAAAGGTATTTGTAAACTGGACTGACCACAAAAAAAAAAAAAAAAAGAAAAATATCAGCAGTACCTAAACAGCAGTATTAAGTGTCTTTCTGACCGCAAAGGGCACAAAAACTGCTATCTAGATAGTAGGGGGCGAAGGCTTGAAGGAGATGTTGGATAGGTTTTTTTTACTTCTGCAATGACAAAAGTAAAGGATTCACGTTTTTTATGGGTGGGAGTCGTGTTATCTGGGTTTAGCTCTGTTGATGAAGCGCCGGAGAAGCTCTTTGTCCATACGACGAAGACGAGTCTGTTGGTATTTAAAAGAACCAAAGTAGGGCCGAAAGATTGTTGTTTCCCAGACGGTGAAGGAAAAAACAATACCCTATTCAGTGAGCGAGGTTTATATGTGGTTCTGAGACTAGAGAACCAAGCGTAGCCTTAGAAAAGAAAAAAAAAAAATTGAAGCTTAACAGAAGAGATGTATGAATACAGAAAGAAGACCAGAGTCGTCGTGAATGCTTTTGAAGCAGGTAGTTTGGTTAAGTAAAAAAAAAATTTTTTCAAGGAAAAAAAAATATTTTGGAGATGGACGAGGGAGGCTTTTATGAAAAATTTTTTTTTTTTCAATTTAAATTTAATGAGGTGTCTCATCTGCTATATTATGCTTATATAAACAGTCACTTATTATTATTATCATGACTGTACCATTTGATTACAATTGACCATATTCAGGTATCACAGCCGCATACATTTAAATAAAACCAAGTCACTCTAATCGCTACAGTCTTTAATAGTCAAGTCTAGAAATTAAAAAAGTTTCGTAGTTTTTGCGTTGAAACAAAGGGCCTATGATTGCAACGAGAAATGAGAATTCAAAAATTATATGAAAATTTCATGTCAACTTGAGTAGTCCAACTTATGATTTTGTTTGCTTTGGTCTGCTAATACTTTTTTTTTTTTTTGGGTCCCATCAATGCTTGTTGAAAAAGGCTTAAAAGTTCAATTACCATAAGTTACCATATCAAGTAATATAAATTATACTGCTCATAAATTTAAAAAAAAAAAATCAAGAAACCCGTGCCTTTCAGTTCTCGGTGTTTGCTTATTTTCATGGTTTTTGACAAATACTTGCATATTAATTATGTTTTTTTTTTTTCAAACTGCAGTTGCTTTCTGTTTATGACCAAAGTTAGCTGTTAGCGATTATTTGCCAGAAAAAAAATTTTTTTTTTTTGAAAAATAATAAAATTAAAAAAAAAAAAAAAAACACTACTAGGAAATCTACAACGAAAACCGACAAGATATTTTTTATATCAAGGTTTTTTGTATTATACATTAGCCGCTACGGTACTTTCCAACAACAGTGCTGGTGCGCTGTTTAGAGACCTTGGAGTAACTGTGAACGAGCTATTATTGACGGCAGTGCGCCAGCTGATTTATGAAAGGGCTATGCCACCTTTGTTTATGTCTACACGGTTTACCAGGAGAATAAAATAAAATACAATAAAAAATTATGGTAAAAAATAAAATGAATATTTTTGTATTTGATTATGCATTTTTTTTTTTAAAAAAAAATGTATCAATCTCACATAGTCACACTTTCATAATTTGACATTACGGTCTCCTTTTTTTTTTTTCCTGTCTGGTTATGGCTTCATACCAAAAAGTTTTCTTTATTCTTAGACGGTTATTCAGTTTTCGGCGATCGACTCTTTCACCACGCTGCCGAGGTGGTCACCACTAAAATTTACATCTTCCGTTTACACGGGGCTATAGTCCGAATCATTTAATATAAAAAGTGAAAAATTAAATTTGCGATTGTAAAGCATAGATTTTTATTAGCAGTTTTTATTACATAGAATACAAAAAAAAATAATCTACAATTAGCATGTTGACTGTGGATGAAGCCGAAATGATCCTAAAAAAAATGCCTTTCTTGCAAATGAAAGAAGGGATAAGCCGGTGATTAAAACAGTCATTCTCTTTCTTCTGCGGACTGCAACGACCTCCCACAACAAAGTTCTACCTAGACTATACCACGGATCCGTCATGGCCCAGCGTGTTATCCCCAAAAAAAAGGAAGACATGCGAGCATAGGGCACGCGACACCACCCGACAAGAAAGTACCAAATAACCCAGCAAAACGCGGAGTAGTGAGGTGCCTCTCAAATCCGGTGAGCGTCGTATAGAAGGGGAGGGGGCGTTGAGAAATGCGCAGTTTGTAAATTGAAGAAAAAAAAAGAGAAAAAATAAAAAAGGAGAGAAAGCTTAGATGAATATTTGAAATTTTTTTATTTTATTTCGATTGTATGTTTATCCCAAGCAGGGTAAAAGCTCAAGTTTCACAAGTTAGGGCTACTAAGATCGAAAAAGAAAACACTGTTTTGAGAAAACTATATACGTATATGTACAGTATTTTAATCCTTGGAAAATCAAATAATTAAGTCGATAACACTGACTTGATTGAATGATTAGAAATAGTTAGCTGGTTTGTTTATTTAATTTACTCAATAAAGATATGTGTAGGGTTTAGCCAGATGGACCCAGTCATTCATATGTGCTGGCTACATGGAAACTGCATACTTTTTTTTTTACAAGTTTTTGAAGTAGGCAAATTAAATACCTTCTATAATTAGCTGAAAAGTAAACCTATATATCCAGAAGTGTATTGCAACAAATTGTTATACATGTCGAATGTTTCATTTTTAGGATGGTAAAAGTTGATTAGAAAATACTCATGAAGACAAATGTTTTTGAATTTAATATCTTCTTTGTATATCTTTGTTAATATTATTTTAATAATGTAAAAATGTGATGTAAGGAAAATAAACAGATTGTAGCGATCGAAAAAATAAAAATTGAGAATCATTAAATGAATCAACTGTCAGTAACGCAATAATGATAAAAAAAAAAGATTAAATCATGGACTTGAAAAAAAAACCAACTATAGACGACGCTTTTTCATAGACTTTACTGTGACAAATTTATTGTATATGAATATAAAAATGCTCAAGTCTTTAAAATTGTACCCTTGATTTTGAAATACCCAAACAAGAAAAGCAAAACAGCATAAGATTTTACAAAATATCCTACCAAAACCCCTCTATGACAATTTTTTTTTTCAGGCGATGTGATCACAAAAAAATGGAGATTACTTATGAGGTACTATTGTAAAGTTTTGTTGAATATGGCATCAAATAATGACGCTACATCCAGCTTCATCATTTAGTGACCAGGCTGTTTTGTGAGCATGAATTCAAAAAATGTTTTTAATATCTCATAAACATGGGTATTACAAATAAAAGCTTCAATTTATGAGTTATAAAGTTGATGATATATTAAAAAATCGGAAAAAGCTTTTATTTCTTTTTTATCATAAAATTTCTTGAGATAACAGAATTGAATACAAGGTAATCAAAAAAAAAAAAAAAAAGAATATTGAAACAATAGTTTTTTGTATTTTGAAAAAAAAGCAACATAATTTTATTTTTTATTTTTTTCTTTATAACTTTAATAGAAAATCTATTGATATTAATCATACGTACATCTTGATATAACTATTGAGTTGTCAAATAAAAAGATTTCATCTGCATATCTGTGTGACTTTCTACACCCAAATTAGATAAAAAAAAAAAAAAAAAACCTACATTTCTAGCCAAGAAACAACATCAACACAAAATCAGCTTATTTGAAAGCATTTGTGATTAATAAATTTGTTATTATTTTTTTTTCTCTAGTACAATGTCAAGATACTGCGCGCAAATTTGATATTTTTTTTTGACATAAAAACCACCAGGAAAGTCCGATACAACTCCAATAAAATATCTAATTTGACCTTACCAGTAAATAAGAACTATAAAATGAAAATGAAATAAATGCAACAAAAAACTTATGAATTCTTAAAAAACAACAGCTATTTTTACCGTACATTTATACTTGAGCTATAAAAATTTAAATGCGCATGAAGTTGAATTGCCAGTGTAGGAATATTAAATGTATCTATGAGATATATACAGATTGTTTTTGGGGGTTTGTAACGTACGTAAGATAATTATTTCTTTCAATGCAGTTGTTTAAATTACAATTAAAAACATTAAACTATTTTTTGTTGTCTTTTACAGAGCTTTCATTTGGAGTGATGGTTACAACCTAACACTTTTCATGTTTCAAAAGGGAATGTTTATTCTAGAGTCGAAATATATGACCAGAATGGTTCAAAAAAAAAAAAACATCTATATTTGTAAACTCGTTCTCAGAGAGAGAAAATTGATTCCAAAAGTAACTAGCAATGACAATGATCGTCAATTAATACAAATGACTCTTGAAAAATAAATTGTAAACAAAAATAGGATGACGGAGACGCTGGATTATTCAGATCCCAGTCTTTGAACAAAAAGCAAAAGTGATGATGATACTATGGAATGTTATTATGTATACAGTTTTTATTGGTTCAATAATAATACGTATAAATAATTTATACCTTGGCAAAACATTCCATGGGAAGCTGACAATTACAATTGCTGGTCGTCATAATGAAACGGTTTTTTTTTTTCTTTTGCAACCCGACAAGGTGTTGATTTTCTGACCCCAATAACAACTCGGTTCCCGGGTGCGTCAGGAACACTTTGATCACGTGCACATCATGATGCTTTGTCCGAGTTCGGCTGCGTGGTTTTGAGCTGACGAAGCAGTAAAATATTGATTACATTATTATGTATGATATAATTACATAATACCCCACAATTTATTGTTTACCCCCAAATACGTTGCCGTTGATTGGCCAGCATCATTCGTCTTTTTATTTCTCGAAGTTTTTCTTCCTCATCACTCTTCTTCCTTCACTATCGTCAGCCCACAACCAACGACACCAGTAACTATTCATCATCACCATGCTTGCCCAACGCCTCCTCGCCACCTCTGCCAGAGGTAAGTTAGTCTTGTTTTGTTTTCAATCACGCTTGTTTGCTAACTTTCTAAGCTGCCGCTAGAGCTTCGACTCGCCGCTCCACTGCTGTCCTTGGCCTTTGCAGGTAAGTCCTGATCTTTCTAGGTCTCGTTATTGTTGAGAGACCGCAACTATCATACGTATTCATATCTGTGCTAACTGATTCAGACCTATTTCTACTGTTTCTACTACCGATGCTGAGGCTCTTGAGATCCTGAAGAAGCAGCGCTCCAACAGACCCATTTCTCCCCATCTTACCATCTACAAGCCTGAAATTACCATGGTTCTTTCTGGTCTTCACCGTATCACCGGTGTTGCATTGGGAGGTGCTTTCTACTTGTACGCTCTGAGCTACGTCGCTCTGCCTGCTCTTGGCTACACTGTTGATGCTGCCAGCATTGCCGCTTCTTTTGGTGCCCTGCCCGTGGCTTGCAAGATTGCCGTCAAGGCTATCGCTGCTGCTCCTTTCAGTCTTCATTTCTGGAACGGTTTCAGACACTTGCTGTGGGACTCTACTCGGGAGCTCACCGTTAAGGGTGTCTGGAGAACTGGTTACGCTGTGATTGGCCTGACTGCCGTGTCTACTTTGGCCCTTGCCATTGCTTTCTAAGTGTCTCCTCCCCCTCCTGTCTGTGTTGTTGTGTTTTTTTTTAGCATTAGTATATAAGAAAGATAATTAAAAAAAAAAAGTCGCTTTCCTTGTTTTTTTTGTTTGTTCCGTTGCTTTTTTTTTTTTTTCCTGTTACGTGCAGTAGTCGTTACTACCGGGTAGCAGCGGTTGGTACATTTGAGCTTTTGTGGGTCATTGCCTAAATAAACGCACAAAAAAAAAAAAATTCCTGAAACTTCAGGGCTTCATCATTCTCCCCTGGTAATATTCTTCACCATACACTCCCCTTTTTTTTTTTTTATTTCTCTCTTTCTCTTTTTTTATATATATATCATTATTATTTTATCACTATTATTGTTATAATACACAAATTCATATGTTGCACTACGAAGATAGGGCGTCCTCACTAGCCTCTAAACCAGTTCTGGAGTGGGACGTAGACACTGTAGTGCGTTGGGTCAGTAAACTCGGCTTGGGAAAATATGCTGGCCACTTTCAAGGTAACTGCAACTTTTTTTTTTTTATTTCTCCTGTCGCTGCTCAAATAAAAAATGAGTGGCACTAGGACATGTATTGAAAACGGATGTAACTGACAGAGTCTCTACAGAACATAACATTACTGGTGACGTGCTAGTGTATCTAAACCATCGTGATCTGGGAGAGATTGGCATTTATTCTGTAGGCCACCGTTTGCGGATACTCAAAGCCATATACACTATTATAAAAGACCAAGACCTGGATATTAAAGACCATTATGTTCCCCCAAGTATGTATGCTGTTTTTTCATAATTTTGGTGGCTCTTTTCTTTTCTGTTCAATGATTATCGTGAGTACTTATTGTTTTGCCTAACCTTTCTTGCCCTCCTCTTTTTAGCCGTCCTAGAGAGTCAACCACCTGACTTTACAGCTGCCTTTAAACAAATTTTAAAATCATTCGAAATTCGCGATGAGCGTATGTCTTTGACCGAGTTTGAGATCCGCAAAATCAGCGATAGCTTTGTAAAGCTGCGCGAAGATCTTTTACCCATATACCGCATCGTCAAGGAATCTAAACCACTACCAACCCCTGACCAGTACACCCGTTCAACAACGCCTCCAGTACCATCACCAACTTACAATACACCGCAAATTATTCGCAAAGTCTCATCTAAAAAAGCTCTACATGGGCAGCAAGCACAGCAGCAACACGCACCTCCGCTACAATCTCAGCAGCAGCCACACTCACCAAGACGGAATTCACAAGACTGGCTAGACAGCTCGTTCTACAATTCATCAAGTTCTAATGTTTCAATAATATCAAAGGAATCTGCAACTACTATAACCGCCGGCAACAGTATATCCTCCCGGTCAACATCGACACTTGCGGGTCAGTCACAGCGCAGCGTAGTCGGAAACTCTAGCCGTGCGCCCAGCAGTAACTCAGTACCTATCAGTGGTGGCGGCAGCAGTAGTAGCATTCCAACAAACGCCAGTTCTGTGAGTCTAAACGTTTCAGTTGCAGGCTCAATGCACTCAGAACCTATCAAAGATTTTAACATTTCGCCTGATGTGCCATGCTATAAGATTTTGCCGCAAATAGCGCGGCGGCATAATGTGCGAGGCGATTGGCGTGGAGTGAGTCTAGTGGTATGCTATGATGATCAGGAGCGTATGATTGGACTTGAAGAAAAGCCACTTTTAATTTACAAGGAGCTGCAGCGCGAAGGAAAGAATCCAATATTTATGATTCGCGAAGATAACGGGCTTAAGACAGACTCAGGCTTTGTGGTCAATGGTACCCCAGGGGGCCTACTGTAGTACAAGTAGTATTTACACAGAAAAAAAAAATGAATAATATAATGATGATTAAAGATTAGTGAAACAATAACAACAAAACAAAAAAAGGTAAAAATGGTATGCGAGACAAAAAAAAAAAGAACATTAATGTGTATAAATGGTTCATCCGAACCCGGGAGGCGCAATAGGTGGACGGTTTGGGATGTTGGCAAGATTGTTTCGCAGTGTAACCGTCTGATAGTTGTTCTTTTTAGCCTGCTCCGCCAACATACGTTCAGCTTCATCACCGTGGCGCTCGCCCTTGCCGTCACGCTTAAACGCATAGTTCACAGTAACTTGTTTACCCATAATCCACTGACCGTTCATGGCCTCAAGCGCGCGGTCTGAGTTGTCAAAACTATCAAACGCTATGAAACCAAAACCCTTAGACTTGCCAGACTCAACATCACGCGTGACCTTGACACTTCCAGATATCGGGTAAAAGCTACTAAACGCATCGCCCAATACAGTCTCGTCAACCATGGGATCGAGATTACCAATAAACAGTTCAGCGCCAGTGCCAACGGTACGCTGCTGTTTATCAAGTAGCGCTTTGTTGACGCGTAGTGGCTTACCAAACAGACGCACTTGGTTCATAATTAAAGATGCATATTCTGCATCCCTGTCTGTCATGAATTCGACAAACCCGTAGCCCTGGTGCACTTGATTGACGCGGTCTTTAGGCAGGTTGATGGTGCGAATTGGGCCGGCCTGCAGCATGAGCTCGTAAATTATCTCTTCGGTAGCCTGCTCATCAATGTTACCAATATATACTGTAGCCTCTTGATTACGATCAGACATGACTATCTATAAGTTTGTACAGAAAACTGAAATAGATCGATTACACAAAGTTGTGTGGTGCCGATATAAGGACGATCCGGCTTGGTCGGTTCTGATAGAAATTAGACAATTCGGGGCAAGGGTTTAGCAAAAAAAGTCCCAATGTGAAATTTTTTTTTTTTTTTTTTTTTTGAAATTTTTCTCCCAAACGACTGACCTTTACCTATCTCAGAACTTATAGAAAACATAAGGACCCCCTCCAGGACTCCCTTTTGTAAGCTCTGCCTAACTACCTTAATAATCTAGAAAAATGGCTAGAACTAGATCTAAGACTGTGTCGAAGGATGCCAAGCCTGAGGTCGTTGAAGTTGATTTAAGCGATGCCTCTGACATTCAGCCTGAGGCTCTTGCTAACAAAAAGCGTTCGATAGAAGTTGACGCAAGCGACGATGAGCCCGACAATGCTGATCAACTCAGTATTCCCAGTCTTGTTGTGAGTGATGACGAGGATGACGAAAGTGACGAAGAAGAATCTACAGCGGACATCAAAAAGACTGCTGACAGTGATTTTGACAGCGAAGCCGAACGTGAGGACCGAGAGCTTGAGAAACTGCTTGGCGAAGAACCTTCTGATGCTGAGTTTTCCTCAGATGAGGACAGTGATGGTCAGGTAACTTATGTCAAGGGTGCCGATGGCAAACCGCGTCCGATTCGCCCCGAGATCATTCCCGTTTATGATAGCGATGACACCGATCAAGAAGACAACAACACTATTGGCAACGTGCCTCTCTCTGCGTACGACCAGTTCCCACACATTGGATACGACATTGACGGAAAGCGCATTATGCGGCCTGCTACTGGAAGCGCTCTTGATGCATTGCTCGACAGCATTGACCTGCCCGAGGGCTGGACTGGTTTGCTCGACAAGGAAACCGGCGGCAGTCTCAACTTGACTAAGGAAGAACTTGAACTTGTCAAACGTATTCAGAAAGGGGAGAATCCTGATGACTCTGTTAACCCCTATGAAGATTACGTGGATTGGTTCACTGGTGAACTTCAGGTCACTCCTGTGACTGCTGCGCCTGAACCTAAACGCCGTTTCGTGCCCTCAAAACATGAAGCCAAGCGTGTCATGAAGATTGTCCGTGCTATTCGTGAGGGCCGCATTGTGCCTAACAAGCCTAAGAAAACTGAAGAGGAAGAGGAGGCCGAGAATTTGTTTGATATTTGGGCAGACAATATGCCTGAGGGTACAGATCATGTTATGAACTTACGTGCACCTAAACTGCCACCGCCTACGAATGAAGAATCGTACAACCCACCTGAAGAATACTTGCCTGATGACAAGGAACGTGAAGCGTGGGAAACCGCAGATCCTGAGGACCGTGAACGTAACTTTCTTCCTAAAAAGTACCCCTCGCTTCGTCAGGTGCCCGGCTATAGTGAGGGTATCCGTGAGCGCTTCGAGCGCTCTCTCGATCTGTACCTGGCGCCACGTGTGCGCCGTGCTAAGCTTAATATTGATCCCGAAAGTTTGATCCCTGAGCTGCCGTCGCCAAAGGATCTGCGCCCATTCCCCATCAAGTGCTCTACCATTTTTAAGGGTCACCGTGGCCGTGTTCGTGCTGTCAGCATTGACCCGTCTGGCCAGTTCCTGGCTACTGGTGGTGACGATGGAACTGTACGCGTGTGGGAGTTGCTTACGGGCCGTGAGCTGTGGAGGCTGAATGTTGTCAAGGGTGACTCTCACGCTGACGACGAAAAAGATTTGGAAGATAGTGATAGCGATGCTGAGCGCGACCGCAGCGAGGACGATCATGTCGACTCTGTGCAGTGGAATCCTAATGCTGAAACTGGTTTGCTTGCGGTGGCTGCCGGAGAAAATGTCTATCTCTTGGTGCCACCCATCTTTGACACAGAGGTTGAGAACCGCGGTCGTGAATTGATTGAGGCCGGTTGGGGTTACGCTTCCAAGGAAACGAATGGTAAAGTCAAGTCTGATGCGACCGAGCTTGACGCTAGTAAGCAGGATGATGCCGCCGACGATGAGGATGACGACGATGACGAACCCTATGTTAAAAAGAAGATTGTGGCCAATTGGACCAAGCCCGGCGCAAAGCTCGCCGACAACGGTGTTGGTGTTATTGTGCGCTGCAAGAAGACAATCAAGAAACTCAGTTGGCATCGCCGAGGCGACTACTTCCTGACAGTATCACCGGCAGCACAGAACACGGCAGTGCTTGTGCACCAGCTGTCTAAACACAACTCTCAGTCGCCATTCCGTAAGTCTAAGGGTATTGTACAGGATGCGCTGTTTCATCCGTTCCGTCCGCATCTTTACGTGGCGACGCAGCGATACATTCGTGTCTACGATTTGGCCGCACAAGTGTTGGCCAAGAAGTTACAGCCTGGTGTGAGATGGCTTTCAGGCATTGATATTCATCCACAAGGTGACAATGTACTAGCGTCTTCGTACGACAAGCGCGTAATTTGGCATGATCTGGACTTGTCAAGCAAGCCATACAAGACTTTACGTTACCACGACAAGGCAGTGCGCGCAGTGCGCTTCCACAAGACACTGCCGCTGTTTGTAAGTGCAAGTGACGACGGTCTGATCAATGTGTTCCACGGTAGTGTGTATGACGATTTGATGAAGAACCCGTTGCTTGTACCTCTGAAAAAATTGCAAGGCCACAGTGTGGTCAACAGTCTGGGTGTCCTGGACGTGGCATGGCACAGCAAAGAGGCCTGGCTGGTGTCAGCGGGTGCGGACGGCACCGCGCGGTTATGGACCGCGTAAATTGAATAATTATGTATTATTGTTAATAGAATATTTTCTTGTAAAGTTTTTATCCAAGTCTAAAACGAACAAAACAAACAATCTACGATACAGACGATGATTACAGATATTGATAAAAATAAAAAATAAAAATAAGAAGTGCATATAATTCAAATTCAAAGGTCATAAAGGTGGAGAAACAAAAAAAAAAAACAAGTAACTGAAAAATAAAGATAAAAAGACTAGTTGCCTAGATATCGCGATATCCGAGTACAGTCCACTGCTCGACAGGTCCCTCACAGTTAACCAGCGCTAGACGACCACCAGTCCAGCCAATACCTTTTTCGGCGTAGTTATCGCCAAAGACATCGCGCAAGCGTGTGTCAATGGTTTGTTGAACTGCCTCGTCAATTGGATACACGCCTGAGTATACCAGTGATACATGAGGATCGTATTCATTACGCACCCACTCGGAAGCGTGTTGGGCAGCCTCTTGCACTAGTTTTTCGTTCTGTTCATCCGAGATGGTGTTTAGCTCCGCCCGAGTCTTAGGCGGCGCGCTGCTGTTGACAGGTCGGTTAGACTCGTCCCATGTCTGATTCTGGTATACTTTCATCTGCAAGTCAGGCAGATATACAAACTCTTCACGCGAGATGAGCGCGAGGGAAAGTAACTCGGGCCGCCGCTGCACTTGAAAGTATACCTTTTTAAAGAATTGGGTACCATTGAAAACGATATTGCTGACAACAACGTCGAGATGGTCAACGGAGGAAGCCGCAGCACGTGCACGATCAAGAATAGAAGCAACATGGCGTTGCGTGTTTTGACGAGACACAGCAATGTTAGACGTGATGGTGATGTGGGGCGCGAATCCCGGCGCGTCGTGAAACAGCGGCTTTAAACCATTGATGGTGGAAGTCAGGGCGTCACCGAGAAGAGAATTGGGTGGTGGCTGCAGCCACAAAGAAACACCAATGTAGGAATTCTTGCTCATGGAAAGTACAATGGGTGGAAGTTGACGGACAGGAGGAGAAGAGGCGGTGCCGCCAGAGGGAAAAAGGTCAGACAATGACCACCACCAGGGCAAAGTCGCGCAAGGTGTAGACCATGTTTAATGCGGCCGTGCTGACACGTGCTGCAAACTGCAGTGTAGCTGGTCCAGTATATACGTTGATTTGGGGCACACTAGTGTGGTTGTGAAGTTGCAGTTTGTGCGAGTTTTTTGTGCGGCTTTAATGCGATTGCAGTGCGGTGTTAGTGCGGTGCTGATGTCGTCCTCAAATGGCTATTGAAAACGCACTGTTTCATAACTCAAATTCACACAAAATGGTGACCCCAAATGAGCACAAATATTAAATTTTCACTTTACCGAGTGATGCCTTTTTAGTGGCTTCGTTGGGACTTTTTTTTTTTTTTTTTTTTTCACAAGCAAAAGACTCATTTACAAATTGAAAATTTTTTAATTTTTGTTTTTATCTATCGATTTATATTATTATAGGAATTATTTTTTTTTATTTCATATTAAGGTTTTTTTTTTTTTTTTTTTTTTGATTGATTCGGCCCTTAAAAGACGTCTCGGATCCCTGTTTTTTTTTTTTTTTTCTTGATTCTTTTCCTCTCTTTCATCTCTGTCATTGCCATCGTCTCCTTTCTTCTGACAGAAACGAACCCTAATACTCATTCTAATGTCCGCCAACGATACTTTATCTGACTATGAGCATGTCAAGCAGACCCTCAAGCAGCTTGGCCTTGAATCCTGGTCCATCTCACCCCCGGCCGCCGCCAACGGCCCAGCCGTCGCATCTGTCAAGGAGCCCTCTCATTCGCAGTCAACCACTGCTGCTACCACTCCAGTTCCGGAGCTGAAAAAGCAAGCACCTGCTATTGCGTCCGAACTCTCCTTATATAGCTCTCGTTCGCATTCTCCTAGCTCTAAGCCTTATACCAGCAATCCGCCCGTCGACTTTGACGGTCTCTCCTGGCCTAGTATTGGTGCCCGCGAGCGTCTTGAGTCTTCACCTGAAGAAAAATCTGCTCGCGAGCAGCGCATTGCCGCCGCTGTGCGCACTCTTCTCATTGAGCTTGGTGAGGACCCTGACCGCGACGGTCTTTTGGAGACCCCTGAGCGCTACGCCCGCGCCATGCTTTTTTTCACTAAAGGCTACGAAGATAACGTAAAGGACGTCATCAAGCGTGCCGTTTTTGAAGAAGACCATGACGAAATGGTTATTGTCAAGGACATTGACGTTTTTTCAATGTGCGAACACCATCTTGTTCCCTTCTACGGCAAGATCCATATTGGTTACCTTCCCAACTCTAAGGTTATCGGTTTGTCTAAGCTTGCGCGATTGGCTGAGATGTTTTCTCGGCGGTTGCAAGTACAAGAGCGCTTGACTAAACAGGTTGCTATGGCCTTGTGGGAGATTCTCCAGCCCCAGGGTGTGGCTGTCGTAATGGAGGCCAGTCATATGTGCATGGTCATGAGAGGTGTACAGAAGCCCGGTGCATCGACAACCACCAGCTGCATGCTTGGTAGATTTAGAGACGTGCACAAGACCCGTGAGGAGTTCCTGACGCTGCTCCGGCGATAGTTTGTACACAAGCAACGAGTGATACTACAACTGTATAGCAGCTGAGTTGCCACTGTATTGCTTTGTGTGTTTGTTTTTCTATGATTATTTCTTTCATGATTATTTCGCATTTGTTATGGCTTTTTATGGGATTCAACTTCGTTTTTCTTTTCTTTTTTCTTTCTTTTTGTGAGTTTTTAGGGCCCGTTGAGGTCTGGTACTACGTTATTTTAGTTCATTTTTTTTTGTTTTATAGGTTTCTCGTTTATATCTTATATGTAATGCATACTTCAACAGTTTTTTTGTCAACAGACATTTGTCTTGTCTTAATATAGCTGCTGATATAGGACTTTCAGTTCCCCATATTTCTCACGCTGTTGCAGCTACTTTTTCTTTTTGAATGTTACAACCTAGTCCGAAGAAAGCCTGCGACAGAGACTGTTTGATTGCACAATCTACCTTAAAACCCGATCCAATATACTGCATGTCGTTGGCAATCGAGTCCATTGTCGGATCGTAGTAGTCGTCCCGCTGTTCAAAGAGCAATCGCGTCTGGCGGTCACCCACAAATGGCGTGAAAGGTGTCAATGCCGCAGGCGTGGAGTCGTCACGGCGCCGTGTGTTGTTTAAAAATGCAAAGGACGCCGCAGAACTTTGAGCAAACTCTGTTTCAAGCTCGCGCCTTCTTGCTGACGACCGTTTCAAAATAGAATTGTTAATCTTCTTCTTGATGGTTTCAGCGTCACTCTTGGATGTAGCCAGCTCGCGCAGCAGTTCCTTGTGACCGTCTTCGCGAATCTGTTGCTCTTCTCGCTCTAGAATGCGAGCAAGTTGCTGCTGCTGTTGGCGTCGTTCTTGCTCGTAGCGAGCACGCAACTCCTGCTGCTCATCATCTTGCTTTTGCCGCATCGAGTTTGCCAAGATTGTCGTGCGGTTTGCCTGTTCGTATGCCTGCAACTTTGCCTCCGTCGCCTCAGCATCCACTCCGTTTACCAGGTTAAACACAATGCCTTCTACCTCTTCTAAGTAATTGTTGTAATCCTCCAGCACGTCAAAGTCGTCCTGCCGCCTGTTAAACGTTTTAGCCACACGCTTGCGTACGTCCACCTCACGTTCCACGGCAAGATCTTCAAACAACTGCTGCTTAAATTTGTTTTTTCGCAAAATTCGGCCGCATCCCGCATACGGGCACGTTGCGGGTCCAAGTGAGAAGATACGATCGACACATGACTCGCACATTTTGTGGTAACACTCAGGGTTTACTAGAAACTTCATCGACGGATTCAAATACCGTGAAGATTTGCAAATAGGACACATGTCATTATCGACTGTAGCATCATCGCTACGTATGCCACCGGTCGTTGCTGTTGTCACTGACATTAGTTAGATAAAAAAAAATGATTAATATATATTAAATGTGTGTATGTATGTAGATGGAGAAACAACCCTTGGGAGTTTGCAAGAAATTTAACTTGTGGAACTACAGCAATAAGTCTTGTTGACAGCCATGAGCGATCAAAAAAAAAAAAGAAAGAAAAAGAAACGACAACATAATGGTGTTTTAAAGTTATTAATAATGACCTATTGGTAATCAAGTGGCTAGTACTCCGGTACTCGGAGCACGTGGACTGTTCCGTGATTTGGTCACGTTGCTGCTCCGTCTACCATAATGCCAAAACGTTTGACCAAAGTTTTATCGGTTATTATTATTATTATTATTATTATTATTATTATTATTATTATTATTATTATTATTATTATTATTATCATTATCATTAT